>SDVV010030304.1:0-11692 GCA_016164225.1 Gammarus roeselii | reverse complement strand
CAAGAAGGGGGGAGAGAGTGGAGAGCACTATAAAGCACCGAGTCAGGAAGAGGGAGAGAGTGGAGAGCACTAGAGAGCAGAAAGTCAAGAAGGGGGGAGAGAGTGGAGAGCACTATAAAGCACCGAGTCAGGAAGAGGGAGAGAGTGGAGAGCACTAGAGAGCAGAAAGCCAGGAAGGGGGGAGAGAGTGGTGAGCACTATAAAGCACCGAGTCAGGAAGAGGGAGAGAGTGGAGAGCACTAGAGAGCAGAAAGTCAGGAAGGGGAGAGAGAGCGGAGAACGCAGGAGAGCAGAAAGTCAGAATGGGGAGTGGGTGTGGGTGTGGAGGCTCTACATTCATTTGTTTAGTTTAATGCGGTTCTTAGTTTCTTCATATCAAATAACTTTCTTATCACGACTTACAAAAAGGAATTGAAATGGTCGGTTGTAATGGCTCGGGACAGCTTAACAGTCCCCAGAGCATGTTTTTTCAGTCTCCACGAGCTGCGTTCTATTTGTGTAGAGTCCTCCTCCTCATCTCTGATGTTGGGTACAGCAAACATGCTAACCAATAGTGACTTCTTCCATTCAGTACTCCTGTTCATACACTGCGATCAATTCCTCTCACATTTATCTAATTTCTGATGAAATCGGATGGACTTTACCACTGCACTCGTTTGTTTCTGTTATGCTTGTAATTGAAGCCAAGGTTTGGCCTTTTATTGTTAATTAGCTTTGAAATACCAAGTTATACATTATTGTTTTATTCATATAATCGCAGGGTTTACCTAATTGCATGACTTTTTAAGGTCAGGCTTGACCTGATATTGTTATATTTACAAGCCTGCCAGACATAAGGTATCACGACAGGACCAGGCGGGACGTTGCTTAATCGTAAGGTAGGTCAACCCGCTAGGGCTTACCTGATATTGTTAGCCGCTCACAAGCCCGTAATTAACGTGAACAAGTCATCTAAGCATGCCTTGGGCTCACTGATTTTGTTAGCCGCGTACAAGCCCGGAATTAACATGAACAAGTTATCCATACATGCCAAGGGCTCACTGAACTTGTTAGCCGCTTACAAGCCCGGAATTAGCATGCACAAGTTATCCATACATGCCCAGGGCTCACTGATATTTTTAGCCGCGCACAAGCCCGGAATTAACATAAACAAGTTGTTCATGCATACCTAAGGCTCACTGATATTGTTAGCCGCTTACAAGCCCGGAATTCACATGAACAAGTTATCCATACGTACCAAGGCTCACTGAAATTGTTAGCCGCTTATGAGCCTAGAATTAACATAAACAAGTTATCCAAACATACACAAGGCTCAATGATATTGTTAGCCGCATACAAGCCCGGAATTAACATGAACAAGTTATCCATACATGCCCAGGGCTCACTGATATTGTTAGCTGCGTACAAGCCCAGAGTTACTCTATACAAGTTACCCATACATGCCCAGGGCTCACTGATATTGTTTGCTGCTTACAAGCCCCGGAATTGGCATGAACAAGTTATCCATACGTGCTTAGAGCTCACTGATATTGTTTGCCGCTTACAAGCCCGGAATTAACATGAACAAGTTATCCATTCATGCCTAGGGCTCACTGATATTGTTTGCCGCTTACAAGCCCGGAATTAACATGAACAAGTTATCCATTCATGCCCAGGGCTCACTGATACTGTTAGCCGCTTACTAGCCCGAAATTAACTTGAACAAGTTATCCATACATGCCCAGTGCTCACTGATACTGTTAGTCGCTTAAAAACCCGGAATGAACAGTAACAAGTTATCCATACATGCCCGACCCAATGTTATTGCTACTTTACACGTGCAATGTGACTCGCGCATCGTCGTCCCTTGCGAAATCCTGTTATTTGGCGAGGCACGTAAAGAAGACGGAGCAGAGAAACGGCACTCAACGGTTCCAGATTGCATGAAATGTCACAAACTGGTGTTATTCGAATGGAAGAAAATCGAAGTAAAATAAATGTGCATTGTAAACGAACATTTTAAAAATAATAGAAAGAATCAATGAGATTATTAATAGAGAAAAATAATCATATTTATTACTTTGTAGAACTCAGTTTGGTATCAAAATGACAGAAAAATATTGTCTTCGTCAACCTATAAGATCATAAACAGTTGGTTTAAATGTGGTGTCATGTCCTGTAGTACATTCTAACACAACCATCGTCATTCTAACACAACAATCGTCATTACGTTTTAATACATCAATCGTCATTCTAACAACAATTGTCCTTCTAACACAACATCGTCATTCTAACACAACATCGTCATTCTAACACAACAATTGTCCTTCTAACACAACATCGTCATTCTAACACAACATCGTCATTCTAACACAACAATTGTCCTTCTAACACAACATCGTCATTCTAACATTCTAACACAACAATCGTCATTCTAACGCAACAATCGTCATTCTAACGCAACAATCGTCATTCTAACGCAACAATCGTCATTCTAACGCAACAATCTTCATTCAGTGATCGAGGCGACGATCTCGAAACCGATCCTCATAAGCTAAGACCCAACAAAGATATTCAAAACGGATTATAGTTGGCCAGCCTGTTGACAGACCAAAACCCACATTTAATTTTTAGCTGTTGAATGTTTTCAAACAAACGGATGAAGGATTCACCTTTAACATCCAATACTTAGCAAACTGTCAGTTAAGTTCAACAACACTTAATTCGTCGTTTATTTTTATATTCTACTTTTTTATCATTTGCAGTTGTTAAACACACGCAACGCCGTGCACAACATACAAGCAGGCGAACCTTCCTTCGCCGGCGGTAGTTTTATGCGAGCGATTACACCATAATTAGTACAAACTGCCACGGCCGGGGGTCATAAACTCGCTGTAGTCTGGATACGCGCTGCTTTGTTTGTAACGCTAATTATTTAGAGAGGCGCAGTCGAGTGGTAGTGGAGACTGGACGCCTGCGGGGCAGCACATGGCGAATGAGATACTGCGGAGCAGCACGGGGCAACATGAGGTAATACGGGGCAGTACGGGAAAGTACAGGGCAACCAGGAACAGTGAGTACGGGGCACAACCGGGTAGTACAAGGCAGTGTACAGGGCAGTACACGCGCGAAAAAAAACAATAAATGTCCTGAAGTTATGGAAGAGGCTGGTCCGTCAGTGGAATATGAATATACTTCTAACAGATGGCCTGACTAAATATTGCTACTAGGAATGCACTTTGCTAATATAGCGTTTCATACTTCGTCAAAAGCAGCTGGCTCTAACGTCAACAAGTAGAAATGAGAACGGTGTTGTGGTGCTCCTAAGCTCGTTCTTGGATCGTTTTAAGTGTAAACGGAGCTGTTCAGTAGGCTCAGTTTTGTTTGAACCCAATTTTTTGGTGGGCATTAATTGTGAAAGAAAAAAAATCCAAATTGACTCATTCCTGTCTTGCAATAGAGGAATTTACCAAATCATGTCATGCGATAGAACAATTACCCCTTTCATATCGTGCAATAGAACAATTACCCCTTTCATATCATGCAATAGAACAATTACCCCTTTCATATCGTGCGACAGAGAGTTCCTATCTCACAATGGAGGAGTTGATCCATATCTGACTTTCAATACAGGAAAAAAAACATTTGCTCTCTTGGAATAGAGTGATTGACCCATTCCTGTTATTCGATAAAGGAATTGACCCATTCCTGTCTTGCAGTAGAAGAATTGACTCATTTTGTCTTGCAATAGAGGAATTGACCCATTTCTGTCCTGCAATAGAGGAATTGACCCATTTCTGTCCTGCAATAACGGAATTGACCCATTCCTCTCTTGCAATAAAGGAATTGACCCATTCCTGTCTTGTAATAAAGGGATTGACCCATTCCTGTCTTGCAGTAGAGAAATTTACTCATTTCTGTCTTGCAATGAAGGAGTTGACCCATTCCTGTCTTGCAATATAGGAATTTACCCATTCCTGGCTTGTAATAGAGGAATTGACCCATTCCTGGCTTGCAATAAAGGAATTGACCTATTCCTGTCTTGCAATAGAAGTATTTATTACAGGCAGGCGGAGTTCACCCCAGAGAGCCCGATGATCAGAGTAAGTACTACAGCCTTGGCAATCCAATGACGACAATTGCAATTGGTTTTCTCAGTAAATTTCACTAGTTCATTAAATACGTTTTTATTTTGTTCACACGTACGTTTGAAAAGATAATGTCTATTCTTTAGATATATTGCTGCTATAACAGCGCCACCGAGACTGCAGTACATGCACGAGGAACCACCGAGATGGTCGCTATAAGCACAGTAGAATTAGAAGACAAAATAGGGAAAACTGACGGACTCCTAGAAAATATGAGGAAAAAAACAGCAGCTGATACAGGCCTCCCTAACCCAGTCTGTAAAGAGTACGTCCTCACACCCACTGAGAATGTCTGGAGACTACGTACTGTATGAATGAGTTGATGAAGATGGGGAACAAATCAACGTGGCAATGTTAAAATTGTAAATTTGGATATTCGAAAATATTCAATCTTCTAGGGATGAAATGGGTGCCATTTTTCATTCTGTCCTGGCTAGTCTTCATATAATGAAACTTTTCCAGTCCTAACTACACATTACGTGCAACTTCAAGAACTTTTCCAGCCCTAACTACACACATTACGTGCAACTTCAAGAACCATCTCACTAACGGCGCTGCGCTGTCTGCCGGACTGCTTCAATTTGAACTGAAATTTGAGGCATATTCCACCATTTAGATGCTTATGAACCAGGTAGTAGAGAAAGAAAGGCCTGAGTCGTCCAGATCTAAGAAAGCTAAACGTTTATTAGAATTGATGATAGAATGCACCACAGAACTACTTCAAATAAGATATTGAAGTATGCGATCAGTAGGAAATCTTCTTGAGGTTATGGCAGGACCGCCTAAAAATAGGACCAGAATCTTGATATTGGGACTGTCGCAGTGAGGAGGAACAAAAAAAGGTTGAGTTTTTGCGACTTGTATTTTTTTTTTGAAGTCACTAGTTTGTCGTTTCGTGAATTGCTCTGGCGTACTCGGGCTTCTATCTTCGGCAAAATCCCTCTAAGTCCCATCCCGTATTCCAGGTGTTTGCTTAATTTTTTAGCTCCTCTGCGTAAATGTCAATCAATCTCATTTCCCAGCGTAAAATACTCGACAGGATTACACCAGATACCCGGCCCTGCAACTTTTGGTCGGGGGCAAGGAGGTTGGATAGATATACAACCTCCTTGGTCGAGGGAGAAACTTATTCGTCATAAAGAGAAAACCCCTTGGTGTAAAAGAGGCATAGCTCGAACAGTAAACACATGGTCATTCTCTTAGTTTGGTCACGTAGTTTGCTATCTATTAGAACCATGTTATGTGCAACTATCCGACAGACACGCTGTCACACAGACAGCCGGTCACCACACACAAATGAAATGATCAGGTAATCCGCCAGATAAGTAAACAAACCCGGATAGTGCCCGGCTATCAGATATTAATATAAATTGAGTCAGCATTCATCTTCTATGACAAGGCTTATATCGACATTCTGACCTCCCTTTTCTGCTAAGTTATTCATATTAAGGTCCGAAGGCTAATAGTTAATTTACAGTCTGTGGTGCCTTACTGTGAATATGGCATTGTGAGGTGATGGTGGCCCCCCTCCCTACTCGTCCCTGTACAGTAGCGGAAGAAAGTTCGTTCATAATTAGTCTACAACTAAACAAATAACTCTAGTTTTTGAATGTAGGATTTCACTTAATATAGGAATTTCTTACGGTATTAAATCTAGACAAGGCTTATTAATAAATGATATCAATTAAATTTCCGAAGTGTTCAGATATCGAACGGAAAATGATCAGCAAAGATTTTTCTTAATCTTTAATTTCAAACGATTTCTTTTCGTCGCTCAACATTCAAATAGATACCTGCATACAGCCATACGTTGCTGCCGGGGGTGAATTTGGTGGGTCGACAGGCATTAGGAAATAAGGGACAAGCAGGAATTGCTTGAAACAACTTCAGTGAAAGTGTTACCCCAAATTATTTCAGAAATGAAGAAAAAACATGACATCAACAGGGTACTGTTATCACATAACAACCCAAAATAATGAACTGTTTTCATTTTAGTGACGAAGCAATACACATATATCGATCTTAATGACCATGTACACCAAATGAGTATAAAATTATACCTTAATAAATAAATCGTGCTACTGTAACCCTTGCGTGTCATAAAAGGCGACTAAAAGGGACGGGGCGAAGGGGCTAGGAATCCCATTATCTGTAAAACCCTTCTTCAGAGACGGTAAGACGAGCGCCCCTCCGAACCCTATTGAAGTAAAGAGGAGAGAGATTGACGAGATGTTTGTGAGGAGGAAGTTTGATGTATTGGCGCTGAGTGAGACGGAGTTGAAAGGTAAGGACGAATGCGAGTTTGGTGTGGTAAGTGGAAGAACGTCTGGTGTCGAGGAAGGCTGGGCACGAGAAGGTGTGGTGTTGATATAGAGGGATCGGTTGACTTGTAGCGTTATCGAGTTGAAGGAGGTGTCCTCAAGATTGGTGTGGTTGAAAGTTAAGTTAGACGTAGAAAGATTGGTATTCGTGAGAGTATACAGTCCGGGTAAGGAGAGGAGAGAAGAGAGGGAGCAATTTTGGACTAACCTTATTGAGTGTATTAAGGGTTTTGGAGGTCAATTCAATGTGGTTGGACTATGTAACCTTAATGCGAGAGTTGGAGATGTAGTGGTTGAGAATGTGGTAGGAAGGTATGGCGTTCCCGGTAAAATAACAGTGGAGAAAATCTAATAGGTCTGTGTATGGAGCAGGAGTTGGTGGTCAGGAACAGCTTGCTCAAGAGCGAGATATCCAGAAGTACACATGGGCAAGGATGGCCCATGGTGCAATGGTAGAGAGAGCGCTGATGGATTTTGTGCTGATTTCGAGGAGAGTGGTGGAGAGGATGTTGGATGTGCGGGTGTCGAGAGGGTAGAGGGGTGTCTGACTATCTGCTGGTGGAAGGTAGATTAAGAGTGAGCAGAGGTGGAAGGGCAACAAAATAGTTGGAGGAGAGAGAGAGGTGTGAAAGTCAGTGAACTGAATGTGAGAAGCAGAGCTGAGGAATTCATACAGTCGTTGAGGGAGGAATATAACAACGTTAAAGGACAGGACCTGAGAGATGTGGAGAAAGAATGGGAGACGTTAAGAGATGCCTTGCTGAGATGTACGAAGAATGTGTGTGGTGCACGCTGTGTGTGAACGAGGAGGTCAAAATAGCGTTGGCACGGAAAAGAGGAGCGTTTGAGGAGTGGCTGCAGATGAAGTCGAGAGATGAGAAACGAAGTGAAGCGGGTGGTGAGGAGAGCTAAAAGGGACGCTGATGCCAGGTGGGGCAGACGGTTGTGGCAGAATTTTGAGGTGAACAGAAAGATGTTCGGAATAAATGTGAAGAGGGCTAGAAAAGGAGAGACCGGAAAGGAGGAGGTGATGAAAGATGAAAACAAAAGTTGTTGTTGAAAAGTGGTGATGTACGGAAGAGATGGGCCATTATTTTAATGAGTTGTTGAATGTCGAGGATGACAGATAGGCTGACATTGTTGCTGTGGGTGCTGGTGCTCAGATACTAGTTTTGGGAGAAAGACTTGTGGCGGGCATTACCAAGAAAAATGTGCAGGTGGTGGAGGTAATGAAAACAGGGAAAGCCCCTGGTTTGGATTACGTTGCGATCGAGTGCCTGAAAAAGGTGGAATAACGATTATCGGATGGTTGATGAGGCTACTGAACATATGTTTGTGGCGGATGTGGTACCGATTGAGTGACGCAGTGCTTGCATTGATCCGCTGTATAAGGGAAAAGGCGATAAAAATTAATGCTGCAACTCGAGAGGTATCAGTCTGTTATGTGTGGCTGGTAAGTTGTACGGGAGAGTGCTGATCAAAAGGATTAGAGACTGTACGGACTGCACAATTGGAGAGGAACAGTGTGGCTGTAGGACTGGTAGAGGGTGTACCGATCAGATTTTTGTAGTGAGACAAGTCTGGGAAAAGTACCTTGTAAAGAGAAAGGATATGTTTTGGGCCTTCATGGATTTGGAGAAGGCATACTACAGGAATGACAGGGAAGCGCTGTGGAATGTGTTTCTTTTGTATGGAGTGGGTGGATATCTGTTGAAAGCGGTGAAGAGTTTCAATGTTGGCAGCCGAGCATGTGTCAGAGTGGGAAGCGAGGTGAGTGATTGGTTCACAGTGAAAGTGGGACTGAGACAATGCTGCGTGATGTCTCCATGGCTGTTCAATCTCTATATGGATGTAGTGGTCAGGGAGGCAGGCGCGAGTGTGCTGGGTCGTGGCTTGGAACTGTTGGAAGGGAATGGGCGGAGTTGGCAGTTGAGCCAGCTATGCAGGCTAGTGTCTGAGTTTGCTAGAGTGTGTGAGAGGAGGAAGCTTCGAGTGACCGTGGGTAAAAGTAAAGTAATGAGATGCTCGAGGACTGACGATGCGAGCAAAATTAGTGTCCTCCTAAATGGAGAGCTTTAAGAGGAAGTTCAGTGTTTTGAGTACTTGGGCTCCCATGTGGAGGAGACTGAACTAGAGGAAACTGTAGTGAAGGCGCGAGTGAAGGAGGGATGTAAAGTGTTGGGTGCACTAAAGAGTGTAATGAGCTGTAGGACGTTAGGGCTGTAAGCAAAGAGAGGGTTGTATGAGGGTGTTGTGGTCCTTAATGTGCACTACGGAGCTGAGACTTGGATTGTGAGAGCATAGGAGAGAAGAAAGTTGAATGTTTTCGGGATGAAATGTTATAGGAGCATGGCTGAAGTTACGCTGAGAGACAGGATCACCGGCGACGGGGTTTGAATCAGAACGGGGACGGTGAAGAAGTTGAAGGTCAGAGTGGATTCGCGTGTTCTGAGATGGTTCGGGCCCATGGTGAAGATGGATGAAGGGAGATTGGTGAAAAGGGTGATGAATGCGGAGGCGAGTGGTCGCAGGCTTAGGGTAGACCGAAGTTTGGGTGGATGGATAGTGTGAAGCAGGCGTTGGGAAGGAGATACTTGAATGTGGAAGTGGCGAGAGAGCGTGTAATAAACAGGCGTGGGTGGGGGGGGGGGAGCCCTCATGATGCGACGGGGATGAACTGTCGGGCCCTGCTGCTGACAACGGATCCTCAGACAGCATTCGTGACCCAGAGTGTGTGATACGAGGATACCGGCCGGACCCTTTAGCACAAAATGGCTAAATTGTGTGGGTGTGAGCAAATGAGGGTGTGAGGTGCGCCTTGCCGTCGGCCACCCCCTTTCTGGGGGAAGCGGCCTAGTGTCTGTAACAAGAATATTTTCGAATGGGAATCAATAATGGAAACCAAGATACAACAAACATGAACACAAAGTATATCAGTTTTAAGGCTGGCAGTATATTATTATTAAAGTAACTGTCTACGACGGTTTGTTGAGGTGTCGAACTACGTCGTGACGTCAAGGCCGGCGAGCACACCTGTGAGTCGTATGAATCTTGCGTCTGTGCGTAATAGCAGCGCATGAGGGCATGTTAATGACCGGGTGTGAGATGGTGATTAAAGCAGCCTATAAGTGAGTGATACCTTTGAGGTTTACTCTTGACACCATATCAGCTGGAATACGCGATAACTCATGAGTGCAATTTGGATATGACAGTGTGACTGAATACGCATGATAGTGGGGCTGAATGCACATAACAATAGGGCTGAATACGCATGAAAGTGGGGCTGAATAAACTTGGAAGTGTGGGTGGATACACATGAAAGTGAAGCTGAATACACAAGAAAATGGGTCTGAACAAACCTGAAGTTTGGACTGAATCCACATGACAAGTGGGCTGAACGCTCATGACAGTGGAGCTGAATACACGTGACAGTGGGGCTGAATATACATGACAGTGGGCTGAATACACATGACAGTGGGGCTGAAAGCACATGACAGTGTAAAGGAATACAAAATACTCCGACCATAGTTCAAATATTACAATAAATTGGTGAATTCTTCTGATATTTTTGATTCGGCCGAAAAAATGCTAAAAAAATGAAATATGAATCATTCATGTTTACACCAAACAATTGTGAGCTGTAAACAATTGAAATTTCTGATGAAACATACAATGCAGTATATTATATGGTATCAACCATCTATGTTTTGTACTTCATTAGGTGTTATTGTTATTTAGATGGATAAGGTGTGAACATATTTACAACTCACACCCATCATTAACTCCTGAACCAACATTACAGAAAACGTCAGCATTCTGAGCTGGTAATAGATTTGATTTAAGCTGCAACAATTGTTCGTGGTAACCGTCATTTTCTGTCACCTTCACACTCAGATTATTTTTTGGTATTTCATTACATAAACAAACCCCTTGTTCCCTTCAGTCATGTTTCGGTTATCTAATGAGAATGCAAGCTGCTCATTTCTTATCAATGCCTTTATCAATGTATTTTAATGTTATCATTATGCAGCACAGTCATCGTGGCTGTGTCACATCAACTCCTAACCAGGATGTGATTGAACAGTACTAAATGAAACACTGGGGTTGTGTTCCGTAGACTCTTCATGCAGATGTTATATAGGTTTTATCTTGATTTAGCAGATGAAAACTGCCACCTGCCTGTGTACCTTCTCTTATGTGTTTCACCTGTGTACACTACCATCCGCTGTATATTACATGCTCAATCGTGACGTGCTTTTGACTCAGATTAGAGGAAAGTGTATGCCACACTGCCATCCGCTGTGTATTACATGCTCAATCGTGACGTGCTTTTGGCTCAGATTAGAGGATGGTTTATGCCACACTACCATCCGCTGTATATTACATGCTCAATCGTGACGTGCCTTTGGTTCAAATTAGAGGAAGGTGTAGTCCACACTACCATCCGCTGTGTATTACATGCTCAATCGTGACGTGCTTTCGGCTTATATAAAAGGAATGTGTATGACCCACTACCATCCGCTGTATATTGCATGCTCAATCGTGACGTGCTTTTGCCTGAGATTAGAGGAAGGTGTATGCCACACTGCCATCCGCTGTATATTACATGCTCAATCGTGACGTGCTTTTGGCTCAGATTAGAGGAAGGTGTATGCCACACTACCATCCGCTGTATATTACATGCTCAATCGTGACGTGCTGTTGGCTAAGATTAGAGGAAGGTGTATGTAACACTACCATCCGCTGTATATGACATGCTCAATCGTGACGTGCTTTTGACTCAGATTAGAGGACGATGTGTGCCACACTACCATCCGCTTTATATTACATTCTTAGTCGTTGCGTGCTTTTGGCTCAGATTAGAGGAAGGTGTATGCCACACTACCATCCACTGTATATTACATGCTCAATCGTGACATGCGTTTGGCTCACATTAGAGAACTCTCAGCATTGACAAATTACCGGAACTTTAAAAATATTTGATGCAATAATCAATTTATTTTCCAGCATTACAAACAGTGAATGCTCTGTTATGATTTTATTCGCTAGACGTTAAAAAATATCGAATATGTTACTACATGATAATACAGCGTGTCAGTCTCCCTGTTATGCGTCAACACACATGCTCGCTGTTTAGTAAAACAGCGTGTCAGTCTCCCTGTTATGCGTCAACACACATGCTTTTTGTTTAGTAATACAGCGTGTCAGTCTCCCTGTTATGCGTCAACACACATGCTCTCTGTT
>SDVV010030303.1:0-11692 GCA_016164225.1 Gammarus roeselii | reverse complement strand
CTGCCCCCACCAACACCTCCCCGGCTATCAGCACCTCCGCGGTCACCAGCACCGCCACGCCCACATGCACCCCTCTCAACACCACGACCACGCAGTCGCCCCAGCGCGACCATCACGGCCTCGATAATCACCAGCCAGTGCAAAACCAGAGAAATCGCTGGAAACAACAAACAGGCACACCCCAACAGTGGGCAACAGGATCAGCCCACCGTCCCACAGCAGCTGCCAAGAATTCACTTCTCTCCTCTCCGTCACCCTCAGATGCCTTAAGAGCATGCCTTCGAGTCAGCAACTCTCCTCTTTGCCTGTAGGTTAGGTCTTTCTGAATGTAAAGACTTCTAAAACCATCCAAGCTCTTCAGTTTAGGGGCCTGTGAGAGCAGGTTGTGCCTGGAATCATCATTGGTCACCTTTGCTCTGAACAGACCTGTAGGGCCAATTTTGACCAAGTCAGTCAGAACATCATAGACATAAGACATGACACACATCATGAAACTTTACTTCCACCAGCTCACTGGTCTCACACCCAAAACCTCTCAGCATAACTGAGCACTTCCTTTTCTCTCTCTCATTCAGCTCCCTCACTTCCTCAAGGACATCCGCCCAAGACAGCCCGACTCCAGAGGAACCATCAGTGGCATGGCCTCCCAGACGACCAGTCTGTTTACTTTCCTGAGCAGACTCACAACTGTCTCTCACTCCTCACACCTGCCATCACACCTCTAACCTGCCCCACCAATGCTCCGACCGCCACCAGCAATTGAGAAAATAACTACTGAAGATGGCTGACAGTCTCCGAATTATATCCGCAGCATTGACTGTGACAACAGATATACCTTACAGCAACTGACAAATCTGATAGAACAGCATCAATCAATCTTCCCTAAATACCCAAACACATGGTCTCTGAGTGGCAACCCCTCTGACAAACACCACAAAAAACAGGCTGACCACTCAGCCTGGTATGGCAAAAGCCACACGTCAAACCAGCACCTGCTACAGCAGCCCAGCTGCCCACAAGACCACCAGCACTCCGCCACTCATAACCCCGCACACTCACATCAGCAGAGCCACCAGGCACTGCAGCCAACCGCAAAGGCAAGGACAGCAGACACAGGCAGGGACGACGGCAAGCAGCATTGCTCAGGAGCACCAGCGTCCACAGGGGTAGACTGCAGCAAAGAAGCCGCACCACATCGAGGAAAGCCTCCCCCTGACTAGTCCTTCTCAGCACCTCAAAGGCCAAAATTTCTCCTCTGCTGAACTCCTCCAGTGCTTGAATCACCAACTCCACCACCAAACTGCCAGTGGAACCCATCATTTCATCTCTAAATTTACTATCAAAAATTGGAATCACCAATGAACTCTTCCATGCATCAGGGAGCATTCCACTCAGCAGAGAAAAGTTAAAGATTATAAAGAGAAGCTGTGTCAATTGCACAGCACACTCCTTCAGCAACTTTGGGTGGAGTCCATCCATGCCCGTTATTAAATCTTTTTTATTAAATCTTTTTTATTTCCATCGTCTAGCAATGGGTTTTCAATACTTAGGTCAAACACATCAAACTTATTTTTTAAAATGCCGTATTTGAATTAGCGAAGTGAGAAATAAAATGAATTTGTGACAGCACATCTTCTGTCGGCAGCCGATTTGTAGATACTTTGTGTTGCAAAGCAGTTTTCATAGTATGTGCTATATTTTTTAAGTGAGAAACTCATGGGCATGGGATTGATAAATCCAAACTTAATGAATACATTGCAGCTCATCTCTAGTCGGCGGCTGGTTTGTCCTTCATGGAATCGAATGGAATACACAATATACCATTAAATAAATACCAACACCTATATATTCATACTAATATACATATACATGCACGTACTGCTGAACTAACATTGAACCCCGCCAGAACGTCATAAACATTCTGAAAGGTTATGGCAAAACTTGCTCATTTTGCCATCAAATAACTGGAAAGGAGCAAGATTGGGAGGAACATCCTCTCTATATATGTCAGAGAAGGCTGATGACAGGAGCTCAGCCATCTCCAGTGGATCGTAAACTAGCTGTCCACCTGCATTGCAAAGTGGTCCAACCCCAAGACGACCTTTCTTTTTCCTTCGTAAAAAGCATGGAACAGCTATGGGGAGTCACTATACCATTGCATAAGGTATTCCTTGTACTGAGATCAGCTGAAAAAAGCATGATTTCAAAACTGACAGCTGAAATCAAGAAAGACAGCTAGTGACTCCAAAGTATTTAGATCACATCTCCCAAACCTCCTTCTTGAAATCTTTTACTTCTCCCACGCATTTGCTCTCCTCACCTCCAACCAGTGGGGAGGCCCCACAGACCATGGTACCCTAGGCAAGTCTCCAGCAAGATGCACAAGTAAGTTTATCAGCCTCCTCAGTATAATGAGGAACTCACTATATGCCTCACTAACACCCAGGTAAACAAATTCAAGAGGCCAATCAATTCTCGACAATGCTTTGGAAATAGTGCTGTAGTCACCTCGGTGCCATGAATACTTCCGAGCTTGGTGTCTTGCACCATCAGGCTCCACGACATTCACAAACAAAAAAATCACAAATAACAGGCAAGTGAGCACACCTTGGATAAGGAGTCAAAACAACAACATCCCACAACACAATATAGCTTGCTTGTAACAAATGATTCCAGAATGTTGCCGGACAAGAGGAAAGTCTGCTCCCTCACCGACTGATGCATGCAACAAGATGCAAAATAATCCAAAAGCAGTTGATCCCTCAAGTCAACATTCTCTCCCTGCACCAACTCATCTGACCACTTCACCAAGGGCAAGTTGGAATCCCCAAACACAACCACCTCACGACCAACACAGAAGTCACAAACTTATCAGATCAGGATTTTACTGATCACCGTGTGATGGAGGTCTATAAACAGCCAAAATCCACACAGCAAGTTGAACCAGAAAAACTGTTGCTACATTTGGCAAGTCCAGATTAATCTCCTCATACTTCGGTGATTGTTTCAAATATATACAAACACTTTTCTCACTCCAGTATGCAAATCTCCTCTTACAACAGAAAACCCATGAGCCTCACCAAAAGAAGAGCAAACCAAGCTTGCAAGCCAAGTCTCACCAACCACAAACACCTCCAGCCTATTTTTCTGAAATAAGATCGATTTTGTTTGTAAGACTAATGACATTTGCCTGGCCAATCCTCACCAATGAAAACTGAGACGGATGACTGCAGAGTCCCTCAAGAATTGATGGACCCAACACTTGCAGCACCACCTATGCGACCACCAGCAGCACCACCTCCGCGGCCACACCCACCACTGACCGTAGCGGCCAACAGCAGCCCCCACAATGGGAACGCCACGCCGGCCACCAGAGCCGCCACCGCAACTACCAAAGCCATCTAAACTGCCACAGCAGCCACCAGAACAGCCCCCGCGGACACCAAAACCACCCCCTGCAAACTCTAGTACCACCTGCAAGGACAACCGAACGGCCCCCGCAGACACCAGAACTGCCCCCGCGGAAATAAGATCTATTTTCTTTGTAAGACTATTGACATTTGCCTGGCCAAACCTCACCAATGAGAACTGAGAGAGGGATGACTGCAGAGACCCTCAAGAATTGATGGGCCCAACACCTGCAGCACCACCTCAGAGACCACCCGCACCACCACCTCCGCAGCCACCCGCAACACCAACCGTCTGGGCAAACAGCAGCCCCCCACAATGGGAACGCAATTGCGGCCACCAGAGCCCCCACCGCAGCTACCAGAGCCATCTAAACTGCCACAGCAGCCACCAGAACCACCCCAGCAGACACCAGAACCGCCCCTGCAGACACTAGAACCACCCGCGAGGACACCCAAACCACCCCCGCAGACACCAAAACTGCTTCCGCGGACACCAGGACCATTACTGCAGTCCTCAGCACAAACACCGCGGCCCCCAGCCCAACCACCAGCAACGCCACTGCCTCCATGCCAAGCTGCACCTTGATTTGCAGCCACCGCCCTACTGCCATCAGCAGCCCTTCTTGCAATAATCTTCTGTTGCTGTCTGTAGGTCAAGTCCCTCCGTATGAAAACAGACTTGAACTCATCCACAAATCTTAAATTTTTGGCACCTCCTAGCAGCATCCTCCTTCAATCACATTCTAGAACTTTAGCTCTAAACAAGCTTCTCACATGTCCAGGGACATGCAAACTTTGGCTGATTTCTCCTTCACACCTGCAGCACTGCCAGTCTGGAAACCTCTGAGGACAATAGAGTCTTGGCACCGTTCCTGTTTGTGCAACTCTCTCAGTTCAGCATGAATCCCCTCCCTAAAAACTGTAGCTTTGTAGGCCATGGGCCCATCAAGTGGCTTGTTGGCAGAATGACTGCCAGATGCCGACTCAATTCTCCTTGACATCTTATCAACTCTTTTGGTAAGGAATCCAACAGCAACCAACAGCTGATTGAAAGCTGACAAGTGCAGTCTTCTTGGCAGGAACACAAGAAGAACCAGTTCTACCAGAACATCTACACCTACAACAAAAATACTGCACAGCACTGCCAGTATCCTTGAAAAGACAACCAACAACATCCTCCTCTACCCCAAGAAAAGACACCAGTGAGAAATTTCCTGCAGCAGACCGAACAAGAAAGGAAGTCACCCGAAAGAACTGCATCATAGAAGGAACAGTGCACATTACCGCTAGGCAGCTCATGAACTGCTGAGTCACTGCGAGCAGTCATCGGACAATCACTGGAAATGCCATTCTCACTTTATTGTAACAATTAAACAAGACAAAAAATTCCCTGTGGTTTACATCAAACCAGGCTGGTCAACATATGATTGCAGTTTTTGAGAGCAGCAAATACTTTTTTTTTCAGAAGCCATGCATCTTTAACTTACTCTACTCTGTACTCTGGACTATGAAGAACTGGCTTGATTACCCTAGAAATTGGCTCCAATTACCTCGCCCTAGACACTACCTAAGGAGTGGCTTGATTACCCCAGAATAGGGTATTTAACCATAAAGTGTAAACACTGGCAAAACGCATTCATTCCTGCCTGAAATATGAAACGCAACAATGATGAACGCGCATCTTTGTATATGGCACAAAGTTCAAAATTGTCCAGTGGAGTTTAGTGGTAGGACAAATTTTAGCGGGGATGCTGCGTAAACTCAACGTAGTTCAAAAATAAAGGCATTTATTTCAATGATATACAATAGAGTAAGTGACCACAATATCCTTGCGAGGTTGTAAGCAAAATTTATGTGGAATTCCGCATACGTCTGATATGAGTACTTTTTCCACCCTGATGTGCAATCTGTTAATCATTACCTGATGCATAATATCTATAAGAGGAGGTCACTTGTTGAATTATACTGGAGCGAATATATTATCAATTGGTGAGTGGCAAGGGTTGTTCTCCTGTTTCTTACCCTTGATTCTTACCTTTAGCCCCCCAAGGGCTCAGCATGCCTGATCATTCAGGTGCACCAAGCCAAGAGAGGCCAGCACAGTCATGGGCGCCAGCACCAGTATTCAAAACCATAAACTCGTCAACTATAGTTGAACTGTCAATTGATAATGATACATAGAACCAATAGGTAATATTACTACTTTTTTCAAATATTATAGGGGAATTGAATCAGCCTCAGCCTGTGTGTTATTTTTTAAGTTCTCTTTTGTATTGTCAACAGCCCATTTTAATCGGTGTTTCCAATTTGTGGTTATCTGTTTATGCAACCCTTTGATGCTTTCATGCATTGTGTTCAGTGTTTTCAATGTGCAGTAATAGGGGGTTGTTCCTATTTGTGTATATATTCTGATGGATTCTTATTTGCTCTTCAACAGTTTTATACCTACAGCCCTGCACCTTGTATGTCAACTCAATCCTGTTGCTGTAGAATGTAGTCACAATCTATGTTAACATTGGCCAGATCACTCCAACTTATTGTACCTATTTAGAATAAATAAACCTTGATTGTCTCTTACCTTTTCAGTCTCCTTCAGCAGCACAGCCATGCATGCCAGCCTATAAACTCAAACAGCTATGTCAACACACGTATAGGAACTGGAATTAGTGCGCACCATTGGCTAACATATAAACAAACTGCATGAATGACAAAAAAATGTAGAACAACACACTGTACAGCAGAGAAGCCCTTAGAGATGCAACACAAGTTCCCAACCCACCACTCCAGCACCACAATGGCTATTAGGGGAGGAACGAATGGCTAAAAAGAGAGGTTGGAAGTTGGAGGCCATTGGAGTGGACTGTGTTTTAACTAGGCTAGTTGACTCACCCACTTGTTAAGAAATCTGACTTAGAGTTGTGAACTATAACAACAGGGTTTGAGTCCGTTCGACATACCCAATCATGTCTCATTCACTTCTTGCACACCCTGCCATACTTCATTTATTAATTCAACCTGGAATTCATCCCACTTGGCCCCCCTAGTTTCTTTCCACTTCTGAGTACAATTCATTCTCTCAGTTATACATTTGTTCTGTTGTTTGCCACTTCTGTAATTCATCAGTCATCACTAGCATATAATGGTCACTTGTAATATCAATCAAGCAATCTTGGTCCACCCAATGCTTGTGACTTGATTTTGTGCTCTTTCATTCACATTCATCAAAAGTATGGAGTCCATAGCCTACTTGTCTTTGAAATCCATGTATTTTTTCCAACCCCAATACTATTAGTAACATTCAGGTTTTCAAGATGCATCTCTTCAGTAAAATCAATTAACTTTTTGTCAATTTTCATTCACTTTCTCTCCTAGTTAGTCTGATGACTGATGTAACCATTCATTTCTCCCATTTACAAAATCTTTTCATTCGTTTCCTTGAACCACTTTCTTCCTAATTGCTAGCAGCACCTACATCAGCCGTTGTCATGTAGCATACCAGCACAACAAGGCTCTCTTATTGGACTTTCCCACAGATCTTGATTTGGATTCTTCTAGCCAGTATGTTCTCGCTCATGACACTGCTTCCTTTGCCAATATCATCCACTTCAAGTCCTATCTCCTTCCTAAACAGAACACCAATTCCTCCACCTTGTATGAGAAACTTGCGCTTACCCTTGTTCACTACTTTGACGCACTCTATCTTTGGTGGGTCTGGTCTTCGACTGAGCAAATTTTAGGGGTATGGCTTCAGCTATATTTTTTAGCTAATACACACGTCGGACAAATCGACGCGTCTCGATCATTTCCACGATTTCTCGTTCATCGGATGAACGCGTGCTGGAATTTACAAAATTGGTCGGGAGACACTCTTGATCGACGAGCACTTTGAAGACTGTCTGGGACTGATTTATTTCCCCTAAAATATAACCTAATATTACCCCAAATCTAAAATTGGCTCAGATAATGCCTTATTACATATCAACATTTGGTTCCATGTATCAGTATCAATTGTTAGTTCAATTATAGCCAATACACATGTCGGACAAATCCATGAGTATTCGTGTGAGTCTCGATAATTTCCATGTTATCATCAATCGACAGACCGACTCGGTCACAGCTTTTCAAGATTGGTCTGGAGATACTTTTGACTGACAAGCTATTAGACGACCGTCTGGGGCGGTTTCAATTTCCTAGAATATAGCAAGAAATCAGTAATATTACCTATTGGTTCCATGAATCGTTATCAATTCCTAATTTAACTATAGTTGATGAGTTTATTGTTTTCAATACTATAAACATTCCTGTGAATAGCTTGCAGATGCTCTTTACGATCAGCTGTTCTGCAAAAAGACCTTACTCACGAAAAGTTCCAATGCACACACACTTCTCGTGTGCATAGACTGCAAGAACGGATGACGTATGACGTTCGCTCAAAGTACTCAAGACCTTCAAGCCTCCGTCCATCGTCTGCTCAGGTTATAATAAACCAGCCTCAGACGATTTTCAAATGGCTCATAGGTTAAAAGTATTTCCAAACCAATTTTGAGAAACGTGAACGAATCTATCAGCTGAATGAGGAAAGCGTGGAAATGATCGAGACTCATGCGACTTTGGCTTGAAGGCTCATGGATTTGACCGACGTGTGCACTATCACTGAACTAGCAAAATGAAGCGGTGAATGTTCCAAACTAAAGTGCACCGTCAATTCCAACAAATAGGACTCCATTATCAGATACGCTACTTGAATCAGAGAATCAAAAGTTAAAAATGAATTCGTAATAGCTCATGTCAAATCAATGTCTATCTCGTACATCACGGAGTAAAAATTAACAAACAATAAATGCTATGCATATTCCAATAAACTAAGATGCTCAAATTAAATAATTTTACATAATAATAAATTAATTGTGTGGGAAATAAGTAATGCAGAACTCGACTGCGCGAGCCCGTACAGATTCATCCAAGTACAACCAAATATCCACTCCTCTGGAATAACAGTGCTGGTGTTTTGAATTGCAGGAACAACATAAATCGAGAAGACTCTTCATAAGCACACCGAACCCGTCTAGTTTTCTCTTGCCACTTTCCTATTACAATATCTCTTTATTCAAACACACCTGTGTAACCAGGATACCAGCTTCCATCCCAAGCTAAGTTGTTCCAAGCGTCGATAGTCACTCAAAATGCGGAATCTCATATTTGTTCTATTATTTATAACGTTTGTAACTTGATATTTAAAAAAAAGCCCTGGGGGGATACGCCCAGGTGGTGATTAATCAATGCAAAATAACTTGCTATAAGTCATTCACATAAACGATCCACATTTTTGAACGAGTGCCACCTTCACGAGTGCCACCTTCAGATATCTGGATGCCACGTTTGGTAAATCCAGCCACTCGAGACACACACAGTAATCCATATCTGAATAAGGGCAATAATAGGAACTAAAATATTTTCTTTACCGTAAAATCTGAAAATCCCAATCGTTGATCAGTTCTCGAATCGCAGTCACTCATAATACACAGTTTTCACATACAAGGGGAAAAGAAGGGAGATAGGAAAGCCGGCAAGAAAATCTTGGTGGCGTCGTTATCCTTGGAGGGACTGTTTTTTTCTGGAATTTTTGAGATTCGACGAGAATGCAGTTTCTTCTCGCCTGAAGATGTTCACGCACAGCGGCTGAAAGGCAGCGGGCTGTAAGGCAGCGGGCTGAAAGGCAGCGGGCTGAAAGGCAGCGGGCTGAAAGGCTGCACATGAAATATTTGGTTAAGTGGTGTGCCTCATGGGAGATAACCACATACCATTCTGCTTGCCTCATACAGGCAGACAGATTGGGTGCATGTAATAAAACAATTTTAGATATCACACTTAGAATATCACAAGAGAAATGGCATACACTAAGGGTGTAGCTACCAGGGATAAAAAATGGGAGTTTTAAGCTCCATAATGCATGAATCTTACTGGCCTTGATATTATGTTCATGTCCCAGAATATGTATTCTGGATGTATAATAATTAAAAGAGAGATGTCAATATTTTAAAAAAATTATTTACACTATTTAGGCACTATATAGCTATATATCTATAACAAGGCATGGATCAAGGTAGGGTGCTACTCAGATCTAAAGATTGCTATCATGTTAGCATAATTGACAATCTTGGATATGGCATTTGGCAGAGGAATCCCCCATAGCTAGCTGCAACTGATTTGAAATCTTGCATCCAGGTATTTACAAAAGTGTCTTGCTGCAGAAATCTGCAACTGTATTTATTAGTCTGCTCTACACTGGGGATAGGACATATTAAACAATGTTATTCTCACCAGTCTTCTGTGGAGCAGTATCCAAGGTAAGCCTGAGTTGCATTGGCCCAGGATGTCTAGCCTAGCTACAGTCTATCTATAGGTTTGAATTGTAATATAGTTTCAGCTGTGTCTTTCTTTGCCTCTGTGACCACGGTTTCACTTCCTGTATGTTTATGCTGGGATATAATACTACTGCCACGAGAACTAGGATCTTGTCCGACTCTCAGAAGAGTCTAGAAAAACCCCGCTCAGCTTGTTGCCAGATTTGTGTAGAAATATTCTCTGAATCTTTTATTCCTTCTGATGCATGTTCCATGGCTTTTAGTGCGTGGTATACATATTTATTTAGCCAAAATAAATATTTGTTGCACTGCCATTATGGTTGTGAGCAGTTTGTATTAGCTGAATGGGAATGTTGTAGCTATCTACAAAGAGATGCAACAATGAGATCAAAATATGCGATTGCTTAATAGTAATAGTGCTTGTGATGCACGTATAATGCGTTTAGTGTTATTAGGATAATGTAGGGTCAATTAAGGACCTCTACAAGACCGCCTCACTTGCACAGGTGTTTGGGGCTTAGACAGCTTCGTATAGTCCAGTGTGTTTTCCGAAAGCGATAAGCTTTTTACGGTAGGTTGGGTCAGTGAGTAGGCTTTGTTGGTTGCACGGGGGATTTAAGAACGCTTGTCGGGCTGCCGAGATAGCGTTGCAATCTATCAGTAAGTGTTTCACGCTGATAGCCACTTGGTGGCAACAGGGGCAAGGTGGCGCGTTTGGTCTTGTGTCGACATCCATCAGGTGGTTGTGAGTTATCCACGTGTGTCCCATGCACAAGCGGTTGATGAACCCTTGGTCTTTTCTGTTGGTGAAATTCGTTTTCCATTCTCCGGCCGGGGGTTTGACTGAAAGAATTTTTTGTCATTTCTGTTGCCACATTTCATCCCATCGGGATGTTATATGGGAGTGAATGATAGGGAACCAGTCCCGGTGATGTATTGCAAAAAAATGTTCTTGGTGAGTAGATGCCAGTTTAGAAAGTAATTCTGCTAGGTCGTTTCCTCTTATTCCCGCGTGTCCGGGGATCCAGCAGAATTCAACTGCCTGGCCCGTCTCGGACATCACAAAGAGATCGCGCGGTTTTGGAGCCGTCAGTGTACATGTGGCGGTGCGTTGGTTGGAGTAGTTGCTTTAGGGTAGATTTGCAAGCCTAGATTGACCGGTGGCGGGTTGATCATCCATGTAGGTGTGTTAATTTGAAGGATTCGGTAGGAAAATGAATGCTTAATAGCTTTTCGATTGATGTCGAGCGAGGTCAGCAGGTTGTCCACGCGTAGGGAAAACGGTGGGCATATATTATTTTTAGCCGCAAAAAGGCGCTTATCAGATATGTTAGTGATGTAGCTGATTGCTGGGTTGTTGATAAGACTTCTAGTCTTAAAATAGTATTGTAGTGGAAGTTTGTCTCGCCGGAGCGGAAGTGGAAGTTCGTTAGCGAGCACGATAGGCGATTCGATTGGTGTGGAGCGGAACGCGCCGGTTGTGATACGCAAATTATTGTTTGCGATGGTCGAGAGAGGGTCGAGAGTAGTTTTGGCTGCTGAACCGGAAACAACGGCTCCGTAGTCCATGCGCGATCGTATTATTGCTCTGAACAACGTCATTCCGAGACTGGTACAAGGTATACGGCTACACGGACAAAGTCAGCTCTGACAGCAACGCAATACGTACAAGGTTTACAGCTACGCGGTCCAGTTAAATTAAAGTAGTTTTTTTTCAGGTAAGATGGAAATTCAGACAAAACGAATCCAGACTCCAATCACTTAAAACTTCAAGAGCAGTATGTACGCACGCTAGTGCGTACAGGTAGCATCGCCGAAACTAGTACAAGGTTTACAGCTACACGGAAATAGTCAGTTCCGACAGCAACGCAATATAATGATTACAGCTAGGCGGCCCAGTTCGGTTACAGTATAATT
>SDVV010030301.1:0-11692 GCA_016164225.1 Gammarus roeselii | reverse complement strand
AGTTAGGGTTGTCTTATTGTTGACCAATAGTGCATATTTGATGTTGGTCGGTATTTCCCTCATGAGCATTTCTTTCAGGAATGGGCTGTTGTGGTGTGCAATGGATTCCGTGTCACTACCAAGAAGATGTCGTAGATGGGCCAGGAACTGTGCCATTGTGCGGGTTCCTCGTCGCTCTTTGTCCAGAATTTGTCTTATGCGAGCTGATTCCGGTAGTGTGTTCAAGGAAGTGACCTTTGTTTTTATTTTATCGTAGCGGTTGTCTCCTCCATTCATGACTATGTCCTGAAGTGATAATCGTACTTGTGGTAGTAGGGCTTTGAGCGTCAACCGGACTTTGGTTTGGTCATTTGTGATGGCATGTGCTGTGAAGTCGGCTTCTAGCAAGTGAAACCAGAAACCTGGTGCTTCAGGCATGTATGTTGTGACATTCAAGTCTTTGTTTGCAGTTATGCTGTTGAAGGTTGATGGATTTTCTACAATAAAGCTGTTGTCAGGGTTCCCTTCCTCAGCCATGTTGATTGTGTGGCTTGGTCAGCGAGCTGGTTTTCAAGTTGTGATTCTGGTGACTGACTGGAAATAATTGTTCAAAATGCAATGTCTTGTCAATGTGGAATGTGTACCAAGGTGTGGAATGCAAATTGTTTTGTTGAGAGATTGAGATAAAAAAAAATCCTATGTGTGCTGTGCAATTTCAATTCCTCAAAGTTCTTTTCACTGAGGCGAGGTTGCACCACTTGTTGTTGAGCACCAGGGTTGTCACAAAAATTTGAAATTTAAATTGGTTCTGATTTGCTTTGGTGTGTGATGTGAATTCACCAGCAGGTCACTTGCGCAGTGGCTTTGACTCTGCTGACACCAATTTATATATCAAAATCACAGAATTGTGATGTTACATATGTTTACTGTGTGCCAGTTTGTTTACAAGAAAGTATCAAAATAAAATAAAATAATTAAATTGAAAATAAAAAAGAAAAACTTCGAATATTGCCGAGTTAATTATTAAAATTAGCACCTTACTCAGCTGTAGTCGGTGTCAATGATAAACTGAAAGGAAAATTTTAAATTATGACTTTTTCTACCTCAAGTCCTCTAGAGTCTATGTTATTTCCCTCGTGCAGTTCACTACCTACACCCAGTCTGCCTGTCCGTCGACCTTGATCTGTTATTGGTGCAGGTCACCAGTTTAGGTATTTGATGAGTTTAAATGTGGATTAATGAAGAGTAATTTACTCTTATTTTGGTTACTCAAAAAGTTAATAATGAATGAGCTTCTGTGAGCGACAAGAATTCAAATATATGGTGCTTTCACTTTCAAGGCACAATCTGACTCCAAGTTATTTATCTGAAAATTTTCCACATGTGAGGTTGAGTATTATGGGCAAGCACCAATAAACAGACACGAGGACAAAAAGGCACAGGTAATCTTTTCTTCAAGTTATATTCCCAAGACTTAACTTGTTTATGGCTGTCCAAGGTTAATATAGAAGGGGAAAAGAAGATTTGATAGGAAAGGCAGCATAGTATCTTGTTGGCGTCAATAGATCCAATAGGAAATTATCTTGAGGGAAATTCCTGTCCAGGTTCCTAGGTTGGGCCAGAATTAGTTCAATCTTGCCTGAAGACGGGTGTCCTCATGGCCTCAGTAGCAGGGGGTGGAAGGCTGTCTTCTGTGGAGCAGTATCCAAGGTAAGCCCCTTTTTGGTTATCTAGCCTATGTGTTTTGACAAGTAGTCTTAAGGGCACACTTATTTGGTGGCCTATATCACTTCCCTAACTTTGTTGCTATTGTTATGAAGTGATGGTCTGCTACTACACGCACGATCTTGTGCGACCCGCCAATGGAAGAGTGGAAAAACACCTTGTTGCCAGATTCATGTAAAATATTTCTCTGAATTTTTGTGAACATATTCCCCTGAATCTTGTAAAAATATTTCACTGAATCATTTATTCCATCTGATTCATGTTCCATGGCTTTTAGTGCGTGGGTATACAAATTTATTTAGCTAAAATAAATATTTGTTGCACTGCCATTATGGTTGGAAGTTGTTTGTACTGGCTGAACGGAAATGTTGTTGCTACCTACAGAGATATGCAACAATGAGATCAAAAGATGCGATTGCTTAATCGTAATAGTGCTTGTGATGGACGTATAATGCGTTTAGTGTTATTAGGATAATGTAGGGTCATTTAAGGACCTTTACAAGTCATTACCACTCAATGGAGCCAGTCCCTCCATTCTTTGATTTCAATGACAATCCATGCTGACTACTTAACTAGACTTGTGGGTACCAGACTGAGCCCAAACTGTCCATTCAATTAAAGGCATAAATTAATGCCTGCGGCTTTAGTGGGTGAACTTGAAGAGATTTTGAAAAAAAGAGACCTAACTCCTTGTAACAAAAGGAATTATTCCTCAGCCCTATCCCCGGGGGCCCAGCCAGGCTACTCGGGGAGCACCACCAATGGGGTTTCATAGGACCAAAAGTCAAAAGAAACGATCCCTACCAAGAACCCCACAACATGCCCTGGATCCAGCTATCGCAGTCATCTGGCAGCAGGCGTCATTCTTGTATGCCAGGTTCAAGACCAAGCCGGTGCAGCCCAAAAACAGGTGCCCACGATTATTGTCTTCCAGTCCTGGTCTCCGGAGGAAACCACCATAACTAGCTAAGTTCCCCACTGCCGATTTGTTTGTCTTGCATTGGACAACAACTTGAATTCACTTTTCAATTCATGGGGCAAATTAACTGCCTTCTTATTCATTCCTTTCTTATTCTTTTGTTGCCAATACATGAAAATCATCTGGCGTATCCGAGACTGAAAAGCCATTGAAGCCACTGCACAATACTGAGAATAATTCTATCTACCGACATCAATTGACTGCTTAAGATGTACCCTTATGGTTCGCTCAGGTCAAAACTCTCTTTGACGTTCAGGCGGTTACAGACCCGTTGGTTCAATTTAAGGCAGTAATAGGTGCGTTAGGACCGGATGTAGCGGCTGAGATAACTTTTTAGGTATAGCTGATTTTCTAGCCGAAGTCTATATTATACTTGACCGGGGGGGAATAAATAAGGATGATTTTGACGTGATTTTTATTCTAAAAGAAACAAAGCAAAGTACTGTTCGTTCATAGACATGATAGTTAATAGATGATAACAGGATGTGAACAGTACGTATGACTTCTAGCGTTCACCATCAATAATCTCTACCTAATTTAAGATCGGCTAGGATCATTATAGCCTATATGAAAATACACCTAAGCCTTAGTACACTGTCAGTTATGTTAGGAGGACTCCTGTCAGACGGGGAGATTCTTTCCCGTCATGATTTCCAAAGGCTCGACAGGAGAGAGAGCGCGGGGGTGCTTGAGAATTTCCCCCGCGGATGAGCCTACAGAGATAAGCAGAAAAGGGGACACTTCACATACAGTTTTGTTGAAGTTAAAATTATATTTAAGTCAAATCGCAAATATTTTACAACCCTAAACTTTGTCTGCGACACTGCACTGTCGACATTTATCTATAAGAGAGCACTGTAACTATTTCCTTGTCTGGTAGTGTTAAGCGCGAGAGTGAGGCTGCAGAGCAGACTAGGGCGGTCCTGTCTGAGAGTGTACCACAGATGGCCACACTAGAGGTGCCAGTTGTTGTTTTACGTTACGAGTTAATTTATACTTATAGTTTGTTCCCTTACACCTATACCAAGCTGGTATTAATTTGTGCCTACCTGTCAGTAATTGATATTTTGTTGCTAACAAAAGTGTGATACAATGCTCAATTAAACTTTCCTTTAATCGAGGACTTAACATTCCCAGATCCTTGTTGCCGCGCTATGCGCTGATTGGGTCTCGTCTGGCTTTGCTGAGGGATTCCCGCCGTAAGAGGGAGACTGCCGTCAGAGGGACTGCAGTTGGTGTGCGAAGGGATTCCCGCCGCCGGAGGAAAAACTGCATTTACGACACATAACCAATGGAATTTAATACAATGGTATAACATATATTACATCCATCTCAAAAGTAGTATATAATTTACAGAGTATGAATTCATGTTAATTGTTGTGAGGGAGAGCAATTCAGGACTCGACTTCGCGAGCCCTTACACACCGAAGGACAACCTGTTTGCAGCCCCTACAACTGAGCTGCAAACAGCTACGGTCTCACGTCAAGCCAACGAATTGGAAGATTGCTGAGCAGTGAAGAACTTGACGACAGAAAGACGTCTGCTTTCTTGCGTTAAATGTTAACACTAGTCAAGGGCATTGACAAGCCCGACGAAACATTCCTTGAAACGCTCTTCCTCCAACGCTTACCCTCGAACGTGAAAACAATTTTTGCACTAGCGGTAGACAAAGTAAGTAAGCATGGAGAAACTAGCCCTTCAAGCCGATCGCATCATGGAGGTAAAGGCACGAAACGACCCGGCGACAGCCCAAATCAGTGAACCGGTAGCGAACAGCGTCAATGCGTGCCAATTCACACCGATGTCACTTGCTTCCACTCAAACTTTCTTGCCCAACTTTCTAACCAGACCGCCACGTACGTACGTAATAACGTAGGGTTTAGCAAGTTAAATTAACTGTGTTATACTATTTCTACGTTCTTATAGAATCTTAGCAGACTTTTGCTTGAATGTACATTTATTTTTTCTCCTAATTATTGTTAGAATATGTTATATTGTTTGTATCACAGATCACCAAGATGGCGTTTAGCCCTCGTTCCGTACGTCTGTACGTATGTATGTCTATCACTACCGCTTGGTGCGGGTCGTTCACAGCAGGCATCGGCCTAAGCGGTCAGTACCCCATGGAGGTATTATACCTCCATGCAGTACCCCCATCAACCAGCCATCTAGCAGGACGCGCGCACTCGTCTGCTCCCGTGGCTGTCTCCTGCCAAGGGAGACCGCGGTGGACTCAAACTCTCGCTAACTCATCTCCACCGCACTCAACTGTTGACTTAGTTGTTCACACCATATTTCGGAGGATGTGCTCGACAATTTTTTAGACTTGGGCACTGCATGCACGTGCTCACCAACGCCGGCGGTCCTTCCGCCACGCGTGCTATGGAGCTACCTTCATCAGCTCAATACTGTCCAAACCCAACGCGCTCCAAGACTCAAGACCGCAGACGCCAGTCACCGCTCACCATCAGCTGCCGTATAGATATGCACAAGCGATGCACTCACCGCCTCGTTGCATCATCGTTCCAGCGCTCATCATCCACCTGTTATCTCTGCTGAGCACTCGCCAACTCGTCTCAGCTAGGGGACAACATGACGAGGCAGTTCCAACGAGCAACTTCTTCAAGCACTAATGTCGACAGTGCTACTCACGCGCACCACAACTCAACTATCTCACGCAACTCAACTACAGGTACTCGCCGTCAACTTAACCCAGCCGATTAATTCAGCTCAGCTCAGCCACATCATCAGCTGACCGATCAGCTCAGCGGCCCACTCTCCGTTCTCGCTGTCTCACCGTTCAGTGCGCAGTATATCTAGGTAGTCGTCGCTCGCTAAGTCTAATTTCTCTCCATGCTCAGTGTATATAGAGAGTTGTCGCAAGCTTCAAGACTTTCACCATTCCGTAAGTCACCGCCGTTGTCGCGTATTTTCTGGTCATTCAGCAGAGTACTGCTATATCGTTCGTGTTGGTTTATGCGTAAACTGGCACTAACGAAAGTGCACACAGTGCGTGTATTTACCTACCGTAATATTTTCATTCCTGTGTTTGTAAGAATTTCGTTCTATCACGAACAGCATCGACCAGAGCATGGTACACTAACAACACAGGGTAGACCGGATAAATTATCCCCTGCTGCTAATTATGCTGCTAATTTCATTACAATGATTTTTACCTATGGCATTCTCTGCATCAGCGCTTGTGCTAGTGTCACTGGAGCCAACCTGCCATTCGGTGTTCCGACATTTCTTTGTGAATTAAAGCGACTGTAGTTCATCATGCCGTGTTGTTCAGTATTCGGTTGTAAGAACCGAGGAACTCACTCTGAAGTTTCATTTTTTAGGTATCCTTAATCTGACTTTGAGGAAACAGTGTTTTTTTGCAACAGGCTGTCAGGATATCTTAAACTTAAACAACGCCCGTATGTGCTCGGCTCATTTTGAAACAGGCCTGAAAAACACCTTGCTTCCTCAAAAAACAATAGAAAAATATTAAAGCCCGATGCTGTCCCATCAAAAGGGTTACCGCATATGAGGTAACCCTTATTCACCGGAGTCTCAACGTGAGTCATAATAGGCTCCTCCTGTAGGGCGCGAACGCGAAGCAGGAATTCGTAGTGTCATGGACGCTCGCTCGTCCATACAAATCACATTATATCCGTTTTCTCCTGCCACTGTAATTATAAATATTTGCGCCAACTCTGTCTATCATTGAAAAAAGGTCTTCGAATGATTCGAACTAAAATTGCGCAAATAGTTCTAGAAATCGGTAATTGCAAAATGATGTCATACTGGATTTCGTCAGAAAATACCTCTGATCTCCAAAGATTTACAATTATCTCCGCTGTCCGATGTACAAAAAGTTAAACATCAAAGTATTTACCCAAGAACCACAAACGAAAAGAAAACAAAGTTTCAGCTTGTCGTTTCAGCTATTTGTGGGAGAACTGTACTTTTACCTTTATAAACTGTTTTGTTCCGATCAAATAGTTTGTGTTTGCTCAAAAATTGTGACCAATATGAAATATTGAAGATCTCTTCTTCAAGATGATGACTTACTTCAATATATAGAATAAAAAAACACTACTTGAAAACTCAAAAATGTTGAGCTTAAAATGACTAGACTGGATATGCCAATATTAGCTGTATGGCTCCAATGATGTCACGGGCAGGTAGGGCGGGCCATGACGTCCGACCACGTGATTCTGACGTCACGTCATAAATTATTCGGTCTACCCGTTGGTGTTAGTTTACCCTGGATCAGAGCATCGATCAGCGCATCGCTCTATCATTCACTGCTCTGTCACGGACAGCATCGTAGACAGGCGGACTACCTCGCCGCACTACACGCTAAAGTTAGCTACAACACAACAAATGCTTAGGCGACGGAATATCATCATAAGTAAAATTCCTCTTTATTATAAGAAAATGCACGTTTTTTTGAGTATGAACAAACATGTACTACGTTCTTTCTATATTGGGTATGAACAAACATTTACTAAGTTCTTTCTACATTAATAGTGAATGCTCTGAAAGAAAATAAATAGCGATTTGAAAGAAGCAAGTGACCAACTTGCGCTAACTTACAGTATTCAAATTATAGACCATATATGATTTTAGGGTTAGAAGTGAGTTTTTATTAAAAAAATAACGTATTAAAGTGACAGTTATCACGAGACCGTGCCGTCGGTTTGTTAAGCTTTCCTTGGAACTGGTAAAGTTATAGGTGGTGCCTGTGACTCAGGCACGAAACTACCTACGGTTCGTTCAAGCTTATAAGTCAGAATTGTTAGGCCAAAATCTAACAAGCAAAGTATAGATGGTAACGCTCGACTAAGAGTAGGCCTAAAAAGTGCAACTGTTATAACGTTTTCCTTCCATTTTAATCATTCTTGTTGGCTGATGGATGTCTTTTACGTTGAAGGAGAGTTCCGATGAGGGCAGGACGTCCTCGTGAGCGAGCAAGTGGCTTAACTTGGCCAGTCTGCACTGCCACGTATGGTGAGTAGGTGAGCAAAGGCACCGTTGTGGATGATCCGCGCTGAGCGACGAGGCAGACCAAGAAAGTAATTGAAAATGTACTCCTGAATTCGCTAACTATATAATACATCCAACATGAACGCCAAATATTTGATTGGATTGATGAAGGGAGGTGTAATGCTGCTGACTATTCGTTTCTAGATTCACTCTATTGTGACTACAGTTATAATATGATTTGGTGGACTTGCTATGTAGGATCACGGTTCCAAGAAGGAAAAATTACGTTGTGTTTGACTGCCATTTGGTACTGTGTAGTGCTGTCAGTCAGTTGTAAGAATTGATGTTTAAAATTTGTATGTGCATAACAAATAATATATTTGGTGTGTGGAACGTCTCACTGAAAGCCTGCAAGCAAACATTTAGAGGGCAATGGTTACCTTGCAATGATGCAAGCGATGCAACAAGACTTGCAATAATGGCAAATCAAGATGCTATTGCTTTATCGTGCTGTTGCACACTTTGATATTTGTTAAATCTAAGCAGCCATTGACATATTGCTTTATCATCAGCAAGCTCATGCATAGACATGTATGGTATATTGTCATCCCTTGCATCATTCACATTTGGTACGTCTATGTATACTTCCCATTCATACAACTGGCAACTACCATTGGTCTGTGAGTGCCCATATCTGTTTTGCAATAGAGTGAGAATCTGTTGATGTACCTATGCTATTTGGCAGAAAGTACAAGGGCAGCTTGGCCTATAGTATTATAGTTGTAGTTATTTATTTACTGTGCAAGTTTACAGGTATTGACATTGACACGAATAACGCTACTGTGTTTGATAATAGTAGGGCCAGTAGCGGGCGATTGGTAGCTACATTACTCCCTCACCAGACGAAACATCGTGGAAGGTCATGTGAGGTGCGGTATGTTTGTGTGGTGCCAGTTGAAGCGGAGCAGCCTTTTTGCAATCCTACCTGACCGAGTGCATTTTGCTTCGATCGTCGGATTGAATCGGACTTTAGCTACTACGCGTTTTGATGGCTTGTTGTTGTGAGTTGTTCGTCAAGTGACTGGGCGGCGCGATGGTCTGTGGAACAACAGGAAGTGTTTGTGTCTTTGATGTTGTGCGGTACCATGATGATCTGTGGATGGTGGATTGATAGGAATTGCTCATGGATGTGTGCAACTTCAGCCGGTCGACGGTAATGCTATTGACCTTGCCATTGATGTAAATTTTGAAGTATTTGACTCTCTTTTCCATGACTGGGTGAGGTCCACGGTAAGTGGGTTGTATTCTTATTCTGCGCGTATGAAGACGTGTGGTGCGGCCTCCAGTCTAGGATCCATGTACATGTGTCTTGTTCGTGTGGATCCGTGACTGTGCCGGTGCGTTCTGTCTCATTGCTTCATTGAAGAGATCGGTGTATAGCGTGAGATATGTTGTATTTGACAGCGTGTTCTCAAATATAAGGTCCCCGGGTAGGCGTATGTTTGTACCGTAGTGTCTCCGCCGGGCTGTATCCAATGTCTGGTTTGAGTGCTCTTGTGATGCCCAGGAAGGTGAAAAAGAGCCGATCCACTCAGTGGTAAAGCTAGAGTTGAGCTTCGAAACTTGATTTGCCATGTATGAATGGAAAGTACGAATGTCTAGCATATCACCCGTTTAGCATATAAATGAGACGATTTGAATAGCTAAGTTAAATTAAAGTGAATAAAGCACCACCTGAGTGTATCTCTCATGGCAATAAAAAAAAATGAAATGCTTCTGTGGGGTTGGAGTTGGATGCTAGTAATAATTGTAAAATTATGATAGTCTGTGATAATTGTTTGTTAATGTCCCATGAGGGTTTAATGATTAAAAAATGCGTTGATGAATTGGACTATATTAATTTAAATATAATTTGATGAACGATGATTGAGATGTTGTAATGATGTGATAAATAAAGATCGGAAGATTGAGATAATGATGATAATTGGTCTTATGCATTGACGAAAATTTATAAGTAATAAAATGACTAACGAGGACTTTAAAATTGCTCTGTTGACGCACAAGTTGAATAATAAAATGCGGTAGTTAGTAATGAGTTATAAGATGCATATTATTTTGAATTGAAATTGAAACGGTTTGAATTAAGTATTTTCTGACTCTTTTCGTTTATTTTTTTTTGGCTGTTTCAGAAGGAATTTTTAACGTGTTTATAACTACTTATCCTCTGAGATCGTGAGAGCCTGCATGCAAGGTGGAAATAATAGAAATTACATATATCTGATATAATAATCATTGAACAATATAAACACACGGTAATTGCATGATGGTTGACACATAAGCACAGTCACTGAACATTTACGTGACATGTCGGGTTGGTAACTAACGAACAATGATTGTTAAATGGTTAAAAGGCAACTGCATTGGCCGCATAATTGACCATAACGAGACGAAGAATGATAGAGAGATACGCTTTTCGATGTTGACGTGTGACAGAAAGAAAATATAACAAACATAGGATTGAAAACTATGACGGTAAGTAAGAAACTATGACGGTAGGTAAATACACGCACTGCGTGCACTTGCATCAGTCCCAGATAAAAACATGATAGAGGTTTAAAGGCCTATGCGTAGCGCACAATGAATGAATAAAAATGATATTGCGGTGATAGTACATAGAATACAAAAAGAATGACTAAACGAGGACGTTGAACGCGACAGCAGACACAACACGAATGACACAACAGTGCCTTGCATGAACAGAAAAAAACGCAGCGCGAGACTTACGGAATGGTGAGGGCTTGATAGAGGTTCTAGATCCAATCTACATTGAACATGGTAAGGATTGGTCAGATCGTGCGATCATACTGTACACGTGCTCGGTGTGCGGTCGATCCACAGTTCAAATGCACTTGAAATGTCTGCGGATGACTGGATGTATCCCGTGTAGCTACGTGATGAATTGCTGGATGGGACTGCTTCGTCGTGTTGTATCCGGGACGGAACTGTCTCCGGGCTGAGGTGAGGTTGGCGACGTGGCAGAGTGCTTGGCGGGTTGCGTAGTAAGTTACGCGGTTGACGTGAGTGATGTGCCGTTGAGTGCGGTGAGCGCGACTAAATTTCATAATGATGTCTTGAGGTAGTCCAGTAAAGGCTGAGTCGTACAGCGGGTGATGAGCGAGTCTGCCAAGGCGATGAAATGCTGGTAGAATCGTTGGTACGCGTTTGTGGTTGAGTTGAAGAGTTGAGTCTCTCAGGACACGGTTTCTCGTGGTGATGGTAAAGTTGCGCTGACAGAAGAGTCCACGCGTTGTCGATAGCAGAATGCGGTGTCATTGTGATCTGATGGTCGGTCTTCAAAGTTGGCATGAGCAGGATAATGAGTGGCGTGGTGTGAAGGACTTGGGTAGAGTTGATGGTGGAGTGTTATCTGAATGCTTGCACTGGCTGATATAAGCGCACCTCAAGTATGTGGAGATGCAGCGCACCCTCCGGGCACTCGGCCTTGGAGATGCCCGCGTGCAGTGAGGACTGCTGGTGCAGGTCGTGGAGGTATATTAGGGAAGAGGGAAAATTGGCTCATTTCTGTGAAGCAGATTTTTGAGCACGATAGCTCGCGCTCTGGCCGCCTCAATCGCGAGTCAGTCATGGTACGGTGGGGGTGTAGCAGCTCCTGCTCCAAGTGCCCAGCAACTGCGCCGGCAGAGCTACTTAATTTTTTTTTAGTAGTCTGTGGGAAACATTTCTCATACCCTGCCAACTAAGACATTCCATGGTTAACCCATGTGTGTATGTGTTTCGATAGTGAAGGAGCCCTGGTATCGTGTTTGGCATTCCTGGGGTTTAGCCGGGGAGGGTAACACCCCCCCCCCCTTTTTCTTCACCGCCTCTCTTCCGAAGCGCGGGAAAAGGCCTCCTTTCTCTCGAAAGTATTTCTGGACTTATAAAACAATTGAGAATGAAGTAATGCAAATAAGTATCGATAAAATATATGTTGAAGATGATGAGGTTATTATAGTAGCTAGATATAATAT
>SDVV010030300.1:0-11693 GCA_016164225.1 Gammarus roeselii | reverse complement strand
AGAGAGAGAGAGAGAGAGAGAGAGAGAGAGAGAGAGAGAGAGAGAGAGAGAGAGAGAGAAATGACGTTCGACTGACGGTGAACGGTTGCGGTGATTATTTCTTGAACTCGTGCACTGACCCATTGTTTGTCAAGGAACCGTGTGGAACTCACTTTGGGTGTCAAAGTAATTGGGCAGTTGGCTTGTGTACATTTTATTGCTTTGGTAAATTCCTATTTCGGGTTTGGGTTGGGTTCAATATCATGTGTGTTGCTGGGTCTGGGAGGAATAAATTGCCATTTTCTTTTGTCAGTACTGTCAATTAAGCCGTCCCATTTCAGTATCCAACTTCTGAATTTGTGACAATTTTCTTTTACACTATCTCTTTTGGCGCTTAGTCGGGGTATAAATAGGTGGGGTAGTTCGATTTGCGTGTGTACCTCCAACTAAGAGATTTTCATTTCAATATACAAGGCGTGAAGTTTTTTCTTCAATATTTTTGTGTACCATGCTGTGTAGAAATACCTAGTCATTCGTTTGGTAATTTATACAATTATTTCGTACGTTCTTGATAAGCTGTTCGGTTGTTATTAACTCTTGTCAACCGCATGACCTAAAAACTCAACTACTTTTAGTCTCTACTATCGTACAATGCTCCTACACTAAGTACTGAGTTAGGGCGTTCAGTAATTCAAGTTTCCCACGGACGAATAAAATCGATTTTGTTGAGTGATACATACATAGGTCATAGCTACGGCCCGTTATATCCAAAATTAATATATCAGCTGGGAGCACATCATATCAAACCGTTTAGCTATTCTCAATTATTCCTTTTGATACTGTTAAACCATAACCAGTAACGATGGATTCCCGCCCTACATTGTGCGAAACTTTATTTATAACATGCCATGTCTTCAGCGGTCAATGTTTCCTCGTTTTGTTTTGTGTTGTTCCTACAGGGATATTGTAATGTCAATATATCATGCCCTGCAGCTGTGAATGTTCCGCTGACTTACACACCATGTTCGTGCTGTAACCCAGGGCCCCAACATCGAATTTCATACTGTCAGCACATCAGCCAACGTATATTTTATCGTTTCTGTTTTCGGTTACGGCAAGCAAAGCATCATCTTAGGCCCCTTTATTATTTCTTTGGAAACAGCTAAGGGTAGAGGGAAGGGACTCGCAGCAAGGTGCCACCTAACTGTTTATACATCAACGGTCTTTCAGGTCTCCATACACAGCAAAACCGCTGACGTGGTCTCTCCAGCCCTTGCGCAATTAGGGAATCACCGTGCAGGACACGAGTTCTTGCGGTAAACAACTACGATGTTAGTCCTACATTACTTACATAGTTCATGAGTATTTTGAATTCAAGCGTTCCATGAATGAGTTAAATTAATCTTGTTGAATGATTGATATCTATAAATCGTAGCTACGCTTTCTATATTGAGGTTAATACTTTTCGTGTGTACTTTTCAATTATGGGTGATTTCTTTTACCATATGCCAGGTCCCGTAACTTTTGAATCTTCACAACTGCGAAATTCATCACGTTATACTGTGTTTCTTTAACATACCATGTTCGGGTTGTGACACTTTCTGCTTTGTATGCCATAGGGCTAGAGAATCAAATTCTCACTAATTATCTTACTGTGTAACCAAACATCACATGCTAGGGCCAGTCCTATATCGCAGCAAAAACTCACACGTCAGGAACGATGTGTCAGTACACCTGGGCCTGCCCATTGAAGGGGTGCACCGTGTAACAAATACCGCCCTCTCACGATCTAAAAATAGCCATCTCACGGTTTCACTTTATGCAAGCCTAACATAATTCAAAGACTCCTGTTTGACCCTTGGTAACTGCGCAGGCTTAAGAGCAAAAACGTCCACCCTCACACAGTACCAACCGTTCAACCGTAGAATGTCCATGCTCGGGACTGTCCCCAAGATACTTGTATCGCAGCGGTAGTTAGTTACAAAGTGGTGCCCACCACGCCATCCCTGCGGGACGGTCTCACAGCTGTCAAAGAACGGACCCGCACAGAGAGCAGAGTAAACGGAGTCCTCCCTTTCAGGAGGACTCCGAAATCGAGATAGCGCCCGGTCGACTGTCAGCTGCCGGCTCGGATTCCAAATTGTACTACAATGGGTCAACGTGTTAGTATATACACTTTGTTTCATACATCGTGTCAATTAGTTTATATGTAAATTAGGTAATAAGATTTCATACAGGTCCCCGTTAAACATAAACACTTGTTTCATGCGTGAGGGATCACGCCATGAACATCTTAGCATTTTGTTTTTTTGCTAAAGTTTAAGTGGATAATTTTACTACTACTTCATTCTCGACGAGGTCCGTGAGCACAATGATGTAATTCTTGAGTGGATTTGGGCTTTCAATGATTTTAAATAGAGCACCAAAATCGTTTATATATTTTTGAAAAGTGTATCTTTATGAAAGATTGGACGTTTGAACACTTGTCATGAGGATATCCCCAATGAGTATTGTCTTAGGGTCGTGGCACTTTCTGTTGACCAAGTGCGGACGCATGATGCTCAACAGTGAGCCGGCTTTAATGCGGCGGATTTTTCTTTTGTGGCGACGATTAAAGGCTCTGTATCGGAGGGAGAAGTTGGGGTTATGGACCCAGTTTCAGTGAAGGATAGGCTTCTCCTTATCGCTGTATGAGGTATAGGCACTGGCTATTGGAGTGTTTGGCTATGCGGCAGCTCTATGATTATATTGTGGCTGGACCCTGCGTGCTAGATAAAGATGCAGATGCGAAACAGTGACAGGGTCTGGCAAGGTCGAAGCTGCCACTGTTGTGTAAATGGCCTTGTCTATCTGGCAAGGTCACACAAGCCGCTCTGAAAGAATGTGAAAGCAAGCTGCCACTGTTGTGTAAACAGTGGCATTGTCGGATAAGGAAGTCACAGAAAGAGTTCATGCAGGACATATAGCTGGGGGTTATAACAATAGACAGAAAAGATTGCATTCATTTAAGCTGTCGTATGTAGGGAATGTTGAGAGGTTGGTTCTAAGCCATTTTGTTACGTGCGGAAGGGGCCTGCGTGCCCCAGTAACCGATTCTCCAATGTTGAACTGCAGGATGTTTTAGAATAGAGGGTATTAATTGTAAGGTTATGTTGCGATTTCATTAGGGCTGGTTGCCGTGTAATTGGTAAGATGTTGGCCCTTAGCCTCTTTGTTACTTATATGCCTTATTGATATTATAACTGAGACATTGTTTAAGAAGAGTAACCAGGTTTTTGTCCCAGCGAGTGGTGGGCGCTGACGTCACGTTTTAGACTATATAAGGCGATGTCACCAGGTAACGAAAGATTATTCACAACCTAACCATGTGAAGGACACGTCGTCATACTTGTTCTACAGCCCGCCAGTTTCGCCGCTGAGCCCAACTCTCCGTGCCATAGACTCTACAAGTTAGACGACTTTTCAACGTTAAGCGTAGACACTTAGAATTCGACGACTCTTCAAGATCCAAAGCATTTGGACAGTATCACTTCATCACAGTCTTCAATACTTTTACTACATCAGAAAAACAGTAGCATTTAGGAAAGACAGCCAAGATCTACAATGTGCATCGAGTTCGACGCCCAGGGGGTCAGTCGGACGAGCGCACCGCAGGACGCGGTCGCGGAGGAGCACCATCATCCGGCACTTGGAACATACCACTGCAGATCACTGACCCGGGTGAGCGCGTACTTTGTCACTATATCTACATCAACGTGTTGATAACTCGATACTATATCTAATCGGTTGTTCAGAGGGTTTTTCCTCCTGTAATTAGGTTAGAGCTGGGTTTTTCTTTCAAGTGATCCTAATGTGTTGTATTAGGATAGCTGATCCTCATGTGTATGTATTAGGATAGCGACCAAACGTGGTAAAACGGAGCTATAGGCTAGTACACATATATGTATTTGAACTGTCTTTACTGTTTTTTTCTCTGCACACAGTTGTGCATAATATAGACAGGCTGCGTCATCTGTGAGTGGGTAGTAATTTGATGCCAGTCTCAGGGTTTTCTTGAGCATAAATATATTAAGAACTCTTTCAATGTTCCCAGTGGTTTCAATTCCCTTCACATAGTAGCAGACGTATGGAAACCCTTTACTCGCATATTATCTCCTAGACCCACTCAACTGAGTAGCTAAAGAGTTTTATTTTGGGTAAACACCCTAGATCCCTCCTGGGTCGGGCGAACTCACAGCTCTTCGGTCATTGATAAGTATTCATCGGTACATGATTTGATTGCCTTTGATTTCTTTAAATTGATCGGGCGGCCACACATCTTGGTGCCACCAGAGTGAGGAAGTAATGTACCTCACAAGTCACAAAATCAGAGTGTGATTCTCTGTTTCACTGTTTTCATCATTTCCATACAACGCTGCGTCCATGTGTCGGTGTGTAGGCATGGGTATGCATAACTATTGCATCAGGTGGAGTGTAGTGTAGATAGCTCATCCGTTGGTGCAACCAGTGCAGGCTCAAGGACGGAGCAGTCTCTCTCTCTTGCTCCTGGCAAGTGGAGGTGAACATTTTGTACAAGGCTGCAAGAAGAGAGAGGAAGGGCTTGGCGACTGGTGGCTGCAGGACGTGTGATTTTGTTAATGAACAACCAAACTCAGATGAGATCGTGTATTTTAAATGAAGTACAGAGAGAGAAAGAGATGTAGGTCACGGTCATAAGACAAACGTAACCGGGAAGAGCTGCACTGGTGGTAGGCACGTATAAGGTGAGAAAGTTAGCGGAACCAACGACGATGCGCCAGCAGGACCGACAGCTTTCGAGGTAGCGCTTTTGCTTTGCCGCTGCTTAATGCGTTTTCTTTTCAGCAAAGACATTAAAGTGAAGTGTGAATATATTTAGAAAAGACATTAAAGTGAAGTGTGAAATATATATTAAAATGTTAATAGATAGTTAAGTGGTGAATAGTGTCATTAAAATTTTATCAAATATGTGGCAAACATAAAAACGATTGATAGTTTATGGAAGATACATGACGGTTGAGTAAATCGTTGAACGAGTTGGTTCCTCGATAGCCTGGATCAGTTGCAATACAACACTCGAGTATCGAGTAGGCATAGAGATAGCCGACGTGGTGGACAGACTGTTCGTTTGAGACGTGTGAGTGGAAATTGGCAGAGTGAATTGTTGGAACGAGAGACGCGAGGTCGGTTCCGGTTACACCCCAGATTAATTTGATTTAATGGGATAAGATACCCCGCTTCACGGGAGGACGGAGGGAAAGTGACCACATAGAGTGTTACATAAGAGCGGTAAAGACCTTCTGTGGAGCAAATGGGATTACGGAGTCGGCAAAGATCAATGACCAATTTAGACTGAACCTCCATCCCCCAGTGGGGGATGTGAGGGACACTCTGTTAAAATTTGATACTTTGGCCGAACTCCTGGAAGTCCCAAAAGATAATTTCAAAACGTTACAAACTTAGTTTCTGAAGACATTGAAACGTCAACTCAACTGTCTTTGCGAGCAACCGCACAAGAGTTGTTGTCAGTTAACGTAATCCCCGTAAATGAAGCAATAAATAATTTTGTAGACTTATATTATGGGCGACCAAATTTTGATGTCGCAGCGGACCAGTGCTCAGGGAAGAAAGTTCTCGTTGATGCGTTGTACGTACTTTTGATGGCGCCACGATTGACTGAGTCTGTGTATAATAAGACTATGCGTTACGCCACTGCAGCTACTACGACTATAACCTTGACGGAAAATGTATTGGACAAGGTGGGCGTGATGCCGAGACGGACGGATGCGTACGAAAATAGACAGGTGGCGTTCCAAACTTTCAGCGACCAGGAGGTTTTGAGACAAACATTGAATGACTCTAAGGATGAGATGACTGGAGAGACGATGGATGTTGTGGGAATAAATGCAATCCTGCGAGGTCCAGGGAATTACCTGCAGGACAGGCCGGGTCGAAATAATATAGATTACAACCTAGGTCGCCGTGTGTTTCCTCCACAGTCTGGTGGTGGTGGTGGTGGTGTAAACAGTAGAGGTATGTCTCGTGGTAGAGGATACCCTCGAAGAGGTTCGGGATCGAGGTCCTCCTCAGTAAATATGGTTGGTGGAGATACAAATGGTCAGGACACGGAGAACCCGTGTGTGGAGATAGTCCCGTATGAGGGAGAGCCAGAAGAAGGCTATGATGCGAATCAGGTGGGAAATTCGGATAGGAGATGTATCAAGTGTAAAGGCACGGGAAATACCCTGGATGACTGCCGAAATGCGTCAAATCAACACGTAGAGTGTTTCAGCTGCGGCATGTTACGGCATTTTGAGATGAGATGCCCCAATAAAAATAACCAAAATCTAGTAAGAAGTCTGAGACAGGCTCCTTTTCAAGAAGGTCCGGCACAAGGGAGGCCCAGCTAGCCTTTACTACCCCTGATGTCCCTGTTAGTTCGATGGAAGCTAATTGCCTCTCCAAAATGGGAGAGCAACATTCAGCGTATGCTTCCCAGGGTACCGTAGCGGGACTGATCACCTCTTTACATGGTACGTCAACGGTTAAGCCTCTGAATGATCCGGAGAACCCTTAGTCAGTAGCAGGGCTCGACAGCCCCAGTTATGAGAGTGAGACTGTGACTGGTGAGTGGTGGGGTCAGTGTTGTGTGTTACAACAGCAAGGTGGTAACGGTGTGGAGAGTAAAAGTCACCGTCTGTTGGTGGTGAAAAATAAATCCGGATTCCAATGGTCACCGTGGTGGTAAATGGCGGCGTGTGTGTAGTTTGTTAGATACGGGAGCCGGTAAGACAATCATTAAGGCTGGAGTGCTTGAGGATGTGCCTAGGTCATTGACCCCATGGGGTGCCCGACTGACTGACTTTAACGGACAAGCCATACCCGTGTTGGGTACACGAAACATTCAAATTTCAGTAAATCCAAATGAATGTAACTCAAAAGCGAGTGGTTCGTCCAATCGAGCTCCTCAGGCGAAAAAATCAAGTATCTTTCACCCATCAAGTGGTCGTATTTTGATAAATGCCATACAGCTCCTAATGAGCTACTAATTGGTACGGACCTATTGGAAAAACATCGTGCGAAAATCGATTTCTCTAACAAACTCGTAACAACAGAAATTAACGACAAAACATATAACATCCCCATTAGTGACTTGAATCAAACTCAGTCAACATACAACACCAACACCATAGCAGAACACAATAAATTTCTCCGCATTGACTCTACAGTTACTCCCATTACTCCAAACAAAACAAAGACAGAGCTTGTTGTGCATGCCGCGGACACTTTTGAGATTGGCCCACTCGAACAGCGATTAGTTCGCGTCCAAACAAAATTTCCCGACGGTGAGTACACAGTTCATCGCGGTTCAGCTGACTCTGGTCTGCTGGTGTTCGAGGCTCTGATAAAAAATAGAGAAGGATCAGTACTGATGCTATTACTAAATGCCTCCCCTATGGACTTGAAGGTGCTTAAAGGAACGCGACTTGCCGTATTGACTCCGTTGAGAGATTTGGAATATTACTCTACCGGATGGACTCTAGGAACGTGCATCGAGAACGCAAATGTGATTCATCAAAGTACAAATGAACCATCGGTGGTCAAGCCACTCGAATCAAAAGGGCTGCCACCCATAGTGGAAGACGAAATGGATACCCCAGCTGATCCACCACTTCGGATTAAAATCACCCGACTTCTCAACAAATATCGCGACGTTGTCACGAAGCCTGGAGAACCATTAGGAAGGACCAGTGTTATGGAATTCAAGATACCCACTGATCCGGAAGCCGGGATTGTTAATCAACGACAATATCCGCTACCACATTCACAACCAGCCGAGTTGGACGGCTTGATTGACGACATGCTGGATCGGGGGGTTATCGTTTCCTCGGACAGTGCATGGAATTCCCCGATGATCATTGTCAAGGAAGATGGACGGAACACAGCGTGTTTGTATTGATTTCCGCCATTTATATCGGTTATCCGTTTCTGGATTGCGTCACCCACTTCCGAGGATACCAGAATTGCTGCAGTCCCTGTCGAACGCCGAGTTTTTCTCATCAGTCAACCTGGAAAGTGCTTTCTGGCAGATGCCGGTGGCCGAGCAGGACCCAGAAAATACCGCCTTCACGACTGGAAAAGGGCACTAACACTTCCGGGTAATGCCCTTTGGCCTTAAATTTGCCCCTCAATTTTTTTCAAAATGTATCGCTCTAGTGCTCGGAAAAGCGCTGGGTATTCACGCTCTGGCGTATCTAGACGACATAATCATAGCATCACTAACTACCGACGCTCATTTGATATCCATCGAGAAAGTGCTACAAAAATTGCGCGCAGCATCCCTTCGTGTGAAGCTAAGCAAATGCGATTTTTTTAAAAGGAGGATCAAATTCTTGGGACACCTTGTAAGACCCGAAGGGATCCAGTGCATCCGGATCACCTGGACGCCATCAGGATCTATCCAACTCCCACGAACGCAGAAAAAGTCAGGTCATTCCTCGGGCTGCTGAGTTACTTCAGAAGTTTCGTGTCAGAGTTCTATGTAATGCAGACCCGTTAAAGAAATTGCTAAAAAAGGATCAACTATTCGTATGGAAGGCCGAACAGCAGGAATCCATGCAAATGTTAAAATAATGTTTGATGAAGGCACCGGTGCTCAGTTTTCCAAATTTTCCGTGCCATTTTACATGTTTACCGATGCGTCAAATGTCGTACTGGGAGCTGTATTGATGCAGCCCGATTCGATCAGGAAATTACATCCAATCTCGTACGCATCAAGATCTCTGTCAGAGACAGAACGTCGTTATTCCACTACCAAGAGAGAAGCCCTAGCGGTTCTATGGGCCCTCAAGACTTTTTGTTACCTGGCGTACGGCTACGAAGTCCCCATATACACAGATCATCGTCCACTGTCGTTCTGTTCAGAAAGTGCTTGCCAGAAGGTGAGCTGGGCAGGTTTGATGTATTGACACAGGAGTACAGTCCAAAGGTGGTGTATGTGAAGGGCAAGTTGAATGACCTAGCCGACGCATTGTCCCGCACTCCTTACAGTCTTCCAGCACTGGAGAAGGATGGTGAAGATCTGGAAGAAATAGCCGATAATGAAGACTACGAAGAAATGCCGTCACACATCGCAAGCGCACAGGAAGGTAAAATTCTTCCCAAGATGCTAAAGGAACGAGTCCCTACACTGGCCTGGACGATAGATTTATTGGTTAAAGAGCAGAGAAAGGACCCACAGTTAGCCACATTTATTACACACTTAACAACTGAAACACCCATCACAACACATGCAGGCTCTCCAAAGGTTTAGGAGAGCTACATGTTAAGAACAAATGTTCTGCATCGACTTATCACTGTACAAAGATGCGGCAAAGAGGCCACATACTGGACAGTGGTCGTACCACAAACATTAATCCTAAAAGCTGTATTGTTATGCCACGATTCATTCGAGTTCGGAGATCTCGGGGTGGACAGAACCCTAATCAAGCTTCGAACTCATTTCTACTTGCAAAACATGGTCACTTTGGCCACTGAAATAATTAAATTTTGCCCGGAGTGTCAGAGGTACAATCATTTGCCTGCTCAGAGCATCCCTGTCCGAACTTACCAGTTGCCACAAAGACCGTGGGCAGAGTCGGAATGGACATAATGGGACCACTCACAATCACTAGTTCAGGTAATAGGTACATTCTCACATTTGTCGATTTTCTCACGCGATATTTAGAGACAGAACCGATCCCTGACAGATAATCTGAGACCGTTGCGCGTGCCGTCAGAGAGCAGTTGTTCGCACACTACGGCTTCCCGTCACGACTTATATCCGATAATGCATTGGAGTTCGTGAGCGAGGTGATAAGGCACCTGTGCAAACGGTTCCATGTCAAAAAGGTGAACATTACCCCGTATCGAGCAGTCGCAAACGGGACAGTGGAAAATCGTAATTTCTCAATTGCAAAATTCTTGCGTATTTATTGCGGAGAGTTCTCTCCGGAATGGGACTTGTTTCTTCCCGAAGTCATGATTGCCATTAACACCGCATTTAACAACACCATTGGTGATAATCCTCTTTATGTTCTGTTCTGTTACGACCGGAAACACGTAGCTTTGTGGGACGGTCCAGAACCGTTTGAGCCTCTGTATAACTACGAAGACTCGGGTATATGCGAGAGACAGGCCAAAATGGCTCATGCATTCGTCAGAAATCGAATGTACCAGGAATTGCTCAAATACCAACAGAAACACAACGTGCGTGCCAAAAATCGCGAAAAACTAGTTTTGAACCAGAGAGTCTACGCCAAATATCATCCGAAACCAACAGAATATTCAAAGCTGTCACCCAGATGGGAAGGACCGTTTGTGATGACCAAAATACATTCACCATAAAACTACACCTTACACCAAGTCCATTTAGATGATTTTTTGCCATGTTAGCCACCGCGTTTGCAGCGAATTCGTCGAGGTTACGAGGAAGACTGGTATGAGGGGTTGGGAGAACCAACCGCAGGAGTTGACAGCGAGGAGAAGGGAACATCTGTTCCCAAATCTCTTGCAGCTCAGGACACCCCTATAGGTGTAGATGTGCCGGTAGTGGAAACCCTGGATAGGCCTCCATTCGCACGTTAACCAATTGTTATTCGTTCACAGCGAATTCCAGACGACGAACACGTTTCACTCCGTTGAGGAAACCTGTACGGCCGTCTAGTAAATAGGTATAATCAAGATCAGTAGAATAATTCCTATGTACCCATATCGTTTGTTATCTACGGTCTAGTGTGTAAGTTAGAATTAAGACAATGTTTTTTTTTGTTTGTAGGCAAAATGTTGGTCCTCCAACTCATGTTTCTGCTGCTTCTGGTGCTGCTTCCTTTTGGGGCGCCCGTCTCTCCGAGCCGGGGAAGAACCGAGGGGGCCGATGATGTGGTACATGTGCCAGGAAATGGTGTGATCGTTTCGACCGGTGTTACTGTGACTTTTGTGCAAGGGTAGTTAGTCGTGCGAGTGGAGTATCATACGAAATCTTTCGTCGCACGATCAGCAGCTGATCTGTTCGAAAGGGCCGTAAGATTGGTCGACGCGCTGGGATTGTTATCAATGACCCAGGCCCATCAGGCGGCGGTCCTTGATGCAGTCCATGCAATGTCATACCATTTCCGGGTGTTGCTGACACGCGCGGGCCAAGAGGTGCGTGCTGCGTCGTCTCAATTCCCTTTCGCTACGTACGTAGGATGACAGAGAGGCTGACATTGTTGCTGTGGGTGGTGGTGCTCGGATGCCAGTTTTGGGAGAAAGACTTACTGCGGACATTACCAGGGAAGAGGTACAGGAGGCGGTGGACGAAGCAGGGAAAGCCCCTGGTTTGGATGGAGTTGCAACCGAGTGCCTGAAGAAGGGTGGAGTAACGATTGTCGAATGGTTGGTGAGGTTACTGAACTTGTGTTTTGCGGCAGGCGTGGTACCGAGTGAGTGGTGCAGTGCCTGCATTGTTCCGCTATATAAGGGCAAAGGAGATAAAAATGAATGCTGCAACTCGAGAGGTATTAGCCTGTTATGTGTTGTTGGATTAAAGACTGTGTAATTGGAGAGGAACAGTGTGGCTTTAGGAGTGGTAGAGGGTGTACCGATCAGATATTTGCAGTGAGACAGGTATGTGAGAAGTACCTTGCCAAAGGAAAGGATATGTTCTGGGCCTTCAT
>SDVV010030299.1:0-11693 GCA_016164225.1 Gammarus roeselii | reverse complement strand
TGTGTGTGTATATATATATATACATGGGATATCATTTATACAAAAACATGAAAACATAACTTTTTCACACCGAAATTTCGACGTGAGCATCTTGGCGAAACGTAAGTAATGACTTCGACCTCTCTCTCTTGTGTTTTCTTGATCCTTGGTACCAGTGCCACTCTGTGGGTTCTTTATCAATGATGTATATTTATTCCTCACCTGAAGCTGTCGACTCGTCATATCGGTGTAGGATTTATCATCTGGGTATGTTTTTTTTCTCTGATCTATTGGTGTTCAAGACTCGCCCTTAGTACACATTTTAGATAAACGTCGACCTGTGGGAGAAGTGTATGCAACACTTGCAATCCTATCCTTGTAACCAAAACTTTGTGTATAGTCCTCAGCGAGCTTTTTATGGACGCTAATTTCTTAATTACTTTTATATGTTTATGACATCGAATAGTTTCAGGTTTCTTCTTGCTATTGCCCACACTACCATTAATTATATTCTCGCAGATTTCCGAAATATACATAATTCTCCTAGCACTCAAACGTTTGAGACATGATTCTCTCTCCTCATGTTTCATTACCGATAATTTTGAAACAAAATCAGATATACATTTGATTTTATTATGGAACTTTTCACTTCTTAAACATGTCACCCTTTCATTACCCCATTTGATATTTCGGTTTCCTTCAACGTTTGTAGGTCTTTCTTCACATGACATATCCTCGATATCACTGTCACTGATATCCATTCCACTGAAAGTATCCCACGTTATCCCCATTTTTTCATTGCTTTCGATTTTGGCCAAGGTTTGGGTATACTCCCCCCAGTTCACCCAATCTTTATACATTCCACATTTGGTTGATACCGGCATCGCACTTTCTTTACTGCCTGCACCCTGTTGAGCGTCTTCTATAACATAAGATTGGAAGCCTAAGTCAGGTCTATTATGTTCTATCAATGCGCCCATTGCATCCTTAGAGCTTATATTTCCTCGTTCATTTCCAAAATTATCATATTCAAGATAATGGTGTCCTCTGAGATGGCGCCAAAACCCGAATGTGGAGCTTGATTTGCCTAATTTTATCTCCGCATTGCAAATAACACATACCTCAGTGTTCTCCTTTCTGGTAAAATACTTCCATATCGTACTGGGCGACATATTTCTTCCCTGAAAGCGGACCGCTATCTGAATGAGTACAGATATGAGTCCATTTTTATACATACTTTGTTTACATGCATATATACAGGGTCGTTAGCGTCACTGTGTCGACACATGTGTCGGCACATGTGTCGACACAATACATATATACAGGGGTCGTTAGCGTCACTGTGTCGGCACATGTGTCGACACAATGCATATATACAGGGTCGTTTGTGTCACAGTGTCGACACCAGGTAGGCATTTACATACATTTGTGCAAAAGGGTTACCATACACTGCCAGTTACACTAATACCTACCCAACCTAACCTCACCCATAGAACAGCATCTTTGCTGTTGATACAAGATATGTTATGTGCATCAGCTTCATGGTTTGTTTTGTTAAAAGAAGTAATCATCTTATCCTAACCTTACCTAACTTATGTACGGTTTTTCAGTCAATCTTTTATACGATGCATACTACAAATCTCCCATTATCTCTACATTTTGATCAATCCTTTGCAGTTTGATGAACATATTCAATTCTGATCTAGTAAATCCTCAAAAACCTAACCTAACTTATGTATGATAGTCAGTCACTGTTTTATACAATGCATAACAAATATCTCCACTCGACTCTACATTTTGATCTAACCTTTGCACTTTTGATAACTTACACCTATTCATTTCTACTTCGCAATCAATCTCAACTCATATATGTTACCAGAGAGGCTAGATTTTTAAATCTTAGATGAATTGAAAGTTTCAAGTTTTTTATAGTTTACATCCTAATACAAACGGACCACTTCATCTCATACTAGATCTACCACATTTTTTTGTCAACATCTCCAGTCACTTCATCCTTCGACGAGTTGCACAATAGATCTGTCTTTTTTTCTTTTCAATACTTTTTTCATAGTCTTCACGATGACTGCGTTTCAAATGTCTCCACACGTTACTCTTGGATTTATGTTCATTCAATTTGACTTCTTTCTGGCAAAGTTTACAGGCCCCCCATCACCCCAATTCTTTCGAACAATTGAGGACTCAAGCTATAACCCATCCTTCCACAACAGAATCCCAAAATTGACTGAATATTTTTTCTCATCGGACTGTTTTTTATCTCGCCATTCTGTCACACATATACAGCATTTACCCCGAGATAGGCTTATGGGTAGCGTTGCAACCCTTGAAATATATTTTCCTACCGAATTCAACGATTTCGATGTTACCTCCAACCAACGCATTGTATGCAATTTCATCGCTTAACCTTTGAGTTTTAGGATATTAAAAACAATTGATTTAGGATTTACGAACTTTTATTAGTATTATTTACAGATCTTGCTGTCATCATCAATGACATCTAACTAATTTTCCGATTGCAACATGGCTCGTACAACCACCCATACCCAGCATCACAATGTTTAAGTTTCCTCTCAAAATCTATCATATAATCCACCATATCTTTGTTGCGAATACCGAAGGCTATTCCGTGCCTTTGAGTCCACAAATGTAATTCTTCTTCTTCTTGAACTTTAATTATTCGAATCTTCTCAGATTCAATCTCATTCTGTTCTTCATCAATGATGAAGTCTTTCATACATTCCAGATTTTTCTTCGGTTCTTAGAAAAAAGTCGTTGCCCAACACCGCAGCTAAAAATCCTATAACTGTATGAGATAACTATTCAAAATTCCAAAAATACTACAAATTCAACATATATCAACCAATCATTACTAAGTATACATAACACAATACAATAACTTGCACTAAATTCATATCGTTTAGCTACTCTCGATATTGGAACACCGCGTCAATGGAACACCGATATATCTGGTTCAAAACTGGATTATGCGTTATGAAGTATACAGAATTTCGTATCGAAGCTACTGCATCCTAAGAAATATATACATCAACCCGCCAACTGCCACACTCATGAACCATACTATTTCTGTAGATATTATCTACATATGAACACAGATATATATATTATACACATATGAACACACAACGTTGCCTAAATTCAATATCAGGCTGGTACCAAACAAGGTCGATCGCACACAAAGGCTGCAAATCGAGTTATAAAATATACCTACCACACTATTCCTATAAACAATATATACAGTACAATGTATATATGTTGATGATTTTGTTGTAAACATGGATTTAACATGGAAGTACAATCTCACATTTTTTTCCAAAGCGAGAGAATTATAACGAAATGCTTGCATTGAGAAAGACAATCCAATTCACACTGAGTGAATAATTTGCATCCTGAAAATAATCCATGAGTTTTTTTTCTCCTTTTGATGGAATGTTTCAGTCACCTGTTTATTTTGTATTTTTTTCTGCGTCCGATTGCTCACAACAGAGAAAACGAAAGAAGGAGTAACTGCAGGAGTGACTGAAACAGAGCGCAAGGGTACTGATAAAACAATCGCAGAAAATAACATTAAACTAACTGAATCTATGCCACGTGTAAATTGATCAACAGTGAACGACGTAGAAATGATACAACGGTTGTAAAACTCATCATGAACGTGTCGGGAAATCAACATTCGTGCAGGAACTGTGGGATTTTACCCATTAATGCTGCATGTAAATTATTATATAACCATTAGATTTATTATCATTAAAAAAATGTTTGTAATAAATGTGTTATCATTACCCCTAAACATTCAGAGGATTAACACATATGCCCTGAAAGGGCATATATGCAACATGACATGCAATGGAATTGTAATACAGCATGCTCAGCATTAAAATGCAAATACCCGTATGTATATGTAAACGTTCTATTTATATAACCTTTACCATGTATAACCTATTAACATTTCTTATGGATAATCCAAAACCTGTCCGTCTGTCTGAATGAGTCAACCAACTTCCGTTCCGCCCTGCCTTCGCGCCGACCGCCTTCGCGCCGACCGCCTTCGCGCCGCTGAAATTCTATGTGCAAACTCCCGTAGACCGGAAAAAATTAGCGTCTTGGCCTTATATACACTACATGTGTCGATCAATTTTATGTGCAGCCGATTTTCAGCAATAAAAATTTGATATGCAGACTAGAAAAGTAATCCTATTTAACAGTTCACTACCAAATAACTTTATTGAAATTCCACACGGAGATTTTCTTTTTCACTTTGCCAACGATATTTTTGTCCGAGACCTAGCGGCAGTTGATAAATATATTTTGACGACTTTGACTATAAACACATTGCCATACCCAGTTGGATAAAATAGCTATACCTCCGTCAGAACCAAGGTATTGCAAACAAAATCAGTGACTCGCGACAAAATTTTCTCTGTTTCTAGGTATCCTACGTGACTGCCTTGTTCCCTTACATTGGTCTCATCACCCTCCTCATCTCCAATTGCACCCTGCCCGGCGCTGCTGATGGGATATCCTACTTCATCACTCCGCAGTGGGAGAAGATTTTCAAAGCTGAGGTAGATGCTGTGGTACCTTTGCTATCATTGCTTTGTCAACAATACAATATATTAGAAAATCTTAGAGTAAGCCTGAACTGTCAATATATGAAATTATATCGGCTTGACTTCATCTCGCTCCTGATTGTATAGGCAATAAGCTTTTCAAAAAATCAGTTAGTAAGATCCTATACTGGGGGCCGCGATCAGAGTAGTAAAATTATGAAAGAGCCATCATGCATTAAGGGGAAGAAAAATATATGAAAAAAACAACCAATTGCGTGCAGCACCAATCATGGGACGTCCCCATGCTACTTCAACTATTGTCAAATGCAGAATTTGTTCATGTCCATTATTGATCTTCATGACAAGTATGTCATTTGGGTCCCTAATTTGTAAAATACATTGATTCGGTGATGCTAGGGTCCAAACAAGTATCAGAAACTGCGACGTCTCACTGAAGAAATAGCGTTGTATAGGGTTGAACGTTGGCTGGCAAAATGTCACTTGGACTCTATACATATTTCTCCTTGATAACAACTTTTTCACAGTTGAGAGTTTTATCACTTTTAGACACCATTCAACGCCTTTTTCTTGATAGTCAACTATATCGTCTATCCAGATGTCAATTCACGAAATATTCAAAGCCCTATGGGACATAATTTTTTGCCAACATTTATTTCTTCAAAAAGCTGATACACGTTTTTGCAAATCATTTAAACCTTTTCTGTCTTCGCTAATTCCCAGAAAGCGTACAGTACCGTTTCAGATGCCTCGAAAACTGTTCTGTTTCAGTATTCTAAAAAAAATCTAGCAGGTCACGTGTAAATGTATTTTGTTATGTTGAAAAACGTGAGGTACAAACTTTGACCGTAGGCAGAAGCACTCAGAATTAACATTTATTCAGGATTGCTAAAAATCTAAACCACCTAGTTTTCCTGGTACTGAGGTGTCAAGTTCAGCTAACAATCTAAATTGTAAATGATATTTTACCTTAAACTCTGGCAACATGTTTTTTTTAGATTATGCATCCGTTCACTTCTTGGCATAGCGTAGCCAACATGGCTCGTTAGTCATATGAAGATATGGCCGATTTGCATCGGCCGAGGTAAACGCTCTGGGTGCAATCTAGCAGATACATATCAGCCAAATCTTCATATGACAAACGAGTCACGCTGTCTTCGCTAGGCAACTGAGTTAACTGGTGCATGATCTCCAATAAAATGGAGCCGATGTTGTCAGATTTAAAGGTAACATTTCATCTACACTTTGGATTGTAAGTTACGACTTGACACCTCAGTACCTGGAAACTAGGTAGTAATTTTTTTTTGGTAATGAAGAGCAAGAGTTTATTTTGAATGTTTCTACCTACAGTCAAATTTGTACATCTCGTTCTTTAGCACTTTGTATACAAACTGATTCGTTTAAAAATGTTTTCTATTGTACTAATAAATATTTTCAGTCGTACAAGTATCCAAGTCTCGATTTGTATACGCAGGTCTGGTACGCAGCAATTTCTCAGTGCTTCTTCAGCCTCAGTGTGGCGTTTGGGCCCATCGTAATGTTCTCGAGTCACAACGACTTCCGGCAAAACATTTACAGGTAATACTTTTAGTGATGTCGTTCCATCGAACGAACTTCTCCTAGTTCACTGTCTGGAATTACTATAATGAAATCTGCGTTTGTCATTCACCCAAAGAGATACTGCGTTACTCAGAACACTATACCTATAAAATACATTTACCTCGCCAAATTCAGGTTTTAATGGCAGATGAATAACACAATATAACAAAGAGTAAACCAAAAACCAATACAAGATGATTTTTCAAAGAGAATATGGCAAAATATTGATATTAGATAATAAACAAGGTTCTCCGGCGGCCCTCGATGACAGGTTTTAGTACTCATGAATAAACAATAGATCATATATATGAGTGACTTGCTTATCGTCAGTAAACACCACAAAAAAGTGTTATTAGTATAATTTATTTGAACTTTTAGTTCAGGTAAACAATTTTTTTACCACCTTTGCCTTTGAAAACCACTTCTTCGTAATGACATTAACCCGCCCGTCCCGATGGTGGGTGACCGCTCTTATTCCCCTTCATACTCCCATCAAATTCATCTCTCACCTACTCTCCTTTTCGTCCCTATCTTCCTGTTCGCATGCTAATATCCCACCACTGACTGTCTAGTAGCGAAAGAAAATTCGTTTACGGTTAATCAGTTACCGGAAAAACAAATTCGACTTTTCCCCCGTTGAATTTAACATCATGTAGTAATTTATTGATGAACATTGGAATGAAATGAACATTGGAAACTTTACTCCGTTATCAATCATACACGATTTCATTTCGCTACTGTACATGATATCGTTCATCAGATTTTCGTTTTCAATCTCGTCTCAATTTTATTATCACCTGGTGCTAGGGTGCGTTCACTTGGCTCCTTCAGATGTCCAGTGTCCCCCTAAAAACACGGTCTGTCATACAGATTGGACTAACGGGTGTCAAGATTTCACCTTTGAAGCCGACTGTTTATGATGTACAACTGTTTTTGATGTAGAACTGTTTTTGATAGGACGTACAGAAATGAAGGCAATGACGCCACGGGCCTTCAACTTTAAGATGCGATGATATCTCTGAAACCGTACTCCCGGTCGTTGTCAATTTTTGACTTTATCATTACGCCGCAAATAACTACATAGCAGCAATATTTTTTTCTTGGTGGGGAAACTGGGTCTTTGAGGACTACTGCAAATCCTTGGGGTTCTGGAGCAGTGCATTTCGAGTGATTACGCTCCTCATGCCACCTTGGGAGTGCCGAGACCACATGGCTCCTCATGCCACCTTGTGAGTGCCGGGACCACATGGCTCCTCATGCCACCATGGGAGTGCCGTGACCACATGGCTCCTCATGCCCCCTTGGGAGTGCCGTGACCACATGGCTCCTCATGCCACCTTGGGAGTGCCGGGACCACATGGCTCCTCATGCCACCTTGGGAGTGCCGTGACCACATGGCTCCTCATGCCTCCTTTGGAGTGCCGTGACCACATGGCTCCTCATGCTACCTTGAGAGTGCCGGGACCACATGCTCCTCATGCCCCCTTGGGAGTGCCGTGACCACATGGCTCCTCATGCTACCTTGGTAGTGCCGGGACCACATGCTCCTCATGCCACCTTGGGAGTGCCGGGACCGCATGGCTCCTCATGCCCTCTTGGGAGTGCCGGGACCACATGGCTCCTCATGCCACCTTGGGAGTGCCGTGACCACATGGCTCCTTATGCCACCTTGGGAGTGCCGGGACCACATGGCTTCTCATGCCACCTTGGGAGTGCCGGGACCATATGACATTAGCATCTTATGCAACACTGTACCGCTGACATTCACCATGTTAGTGATTTGGATTCTAAGCAGATGTAAATACGATCACTCTAATCTAATCGTCACTAGCTAATTATCACCGAATAAAACGGGATCACATATTTTTCCTCCAGGGACTCGACTTTTGTGAGTCTAATGGACACCGTGAACTCCCTCCTCTCTGGGTTTACGGTCTTCAGTGCCATGGGCTACTTGAAGTACATCACCAAAGCTCCAAACTTTGACAGCATTGTCACCGGCGGCACTTCCCTGGTCTTCGTCGTGTATCCGTCCGCGTTGGCCAGCTTCAAGTCAGTGCCTCAGGTATTTATTTATTAGGTTCATCAGATGCATGAGTGCGTAGCAAAAGTGATCAATATTTTTTCATGATACGATGTAGTTTTTTGGAGATAGTTTAACATTCTCACTACCGATGTCGACGAAATAGTCTTTCGCTTAAGTGGTGCAGAAAACTGAAAATCTTTACTATCAGTATTTGCAGTCAAATTCTCTCTCTACCGAAAATGGAATAATGGCTTATGAATCCCCATAACTTCCAAGATCAAGCAAGGATGTCACAAAGAAAGTCAATCGAATCCGTATTAGCAAGTAATCGAATTTGACTTAAAAAATTAGTTTAAGAAATGAATTTCTTGACGATTGAATAAATACACCAAGCCAAATCCCGTTGGTGTTTGCATATTTTCTTGACGACTGAATAGTGGGTTGAATTTCCTCATGATATTTGGAATCTTGCTAGGCTCAGGATATTCCAGATTCTTGTTAGGTAGATCTCTATACGCTTTCTGGCAATGATCTTTCTTTCAGCTTCCGTCTCTTCTCTTCTTCATGGTGCTGATGACTCTAGGGTTCGGGTCAGCTATGGCCATGACCAGCATGGTCATAGACATCATCGCTGACAAATTCACCATGCTTCGGAGACTCTACGTCACTCTTGGAGTGTGCGTCTCCGCCTTCTTGTTTGGTTTGGTCTTTGTCACTCCGGTGAGTCGATCTTAGATGTCAACGAAAAGTGTGCGCCTAGTCTTTGTCAGGGCGATGAGTCCTTCTTCATAAATGTTATCCACACGCGCGTAGTGTTTGTCCCTGTGTTGAGTCCTTTTTCATGTCTCACCTGAAGTGTCACATATGATAATCAATTTCACTTGATCTGTGTTATTCTAGCGCCTTTCTCCACAAAAATATACCAAACAAACGCACATTGTCTTATATTCACTCAGTTATTTTCTTGTGTTGTGAAAATCTAAATGTCTTTACAGCATCATGACCAACATGGCATATTCTTAGGTTTGACTTTGTGACGAATGAGTTATTTACGTTTGCTTCCTGATGCCGTTGATATAAGAATTTGAATGAATCAAACCTATTTTCTTCATTACCCCGTCAGTTGTGGCCGACCAATGTAACAAGTGTCGGTACCTAAAGATTATCAAAATTTTACTTTGACTGAAATCTTTCAGTGGTTTTTAAGGGCACCCTGACTACTGAAAACAACTTCTCTATTAACCTCAGCCTCAATAAATTAAACTTCCTAGCATGTTTTTTTTATGTGAGCACATTTAACGTGTTTGATATATCGTGTTTGATTCAACATCGAACTCTTTTCTCGGGTGTCTCAGGCTAAAATATAATAATATAAAGTTTTCGTACTGGAAATAAAACCTCTTATCATGCGTTGTTTTCACGACGCCGTAATTGATTCCGTATCAACAGGGCGGACAGTGGGTGCTGGATATCGTTGATTTCTTCGGAGGAGGATTCATCATCTACATCATCGCTATGTGCGAGACGGTCGCTGTTTTTTGGATTTACGGTACGTATCCTATGGTCTATGCAAAGGGAGTTGGAAAGTTTGTTTGCTTCTGTGTTAGTGATTTTGATTGCCTTGTACGTAATTAGTCGAATTTACATGCGATTCAGTCAGCAGAAAAGCAACTAAACTATTGCATTGGTACCTATTGCATAGGTACTCTGTCCTGTTATTGATATTTCTACACAATCAAAATTGTGGCTAGGTGATTTTGATTCTCGGCTCAACAATTATTCAACCACTTGTTTCGGATTCAAATGAAATGTAGTGCTTTCTTCTTTTCTATTAGTTTTTGATCGCACAGTTCCTCATGAAAATGGTGACCAACGTTTTGTAGGTGCAACTGTCATGAAATCAGCTACTCTCACTGTTCATCTCACAAGGACTGCTGCCAGTTCAACAGCTAAAAACTTCGGTAATGTTAAAACTGCAACAAAAATCAAGATTGGTCTTTTTCCCATCTCACCCGCTCAGGCCACACTAACTTCATGCGCGACATGCGCTTCATGCTGCGCATCAAGCTGGGATACTATTGGTCGTTCTGCTTTGTGTTCTTCGTGCCCGTCGCCATGTTCGTCATCTTCATCTACTACCTCGTCACCTTCGAGACGATCACCTACAACGGAGGCCTCGCCTACCCCACCGTCGGCCTTGGTTAGTTGCTTTCTAATTTTTAATTAGTCTTCGGCACCTAAACATTATTTTATAAAGTGATGAAACAAATTTGTTACCTTCGAGAAGAGAAAACTCTTACACAGAGCTGAATCGGGTCTAGCAACAGGAACCTGACACCATGAACATCTGAAGGCCACGTTCTCACCTCAGCATCACGCAACGCGTTTCATTTATCGTGCGACACTGCGAAATACGTCACCCATGGTACGTTGGTTGTACGATTATTGTTGCCTTGGTGTGGACGGTCAACACGGACGCCGTAGGTTGCCGTAGGTTGCCGTAGGTTGTTGTAGGCTGCACGATAAATTAAGCGAGTTGCGAGACACGAGTTGTTTTGGGATCAATCACTGGATCCTGCCAAAAGCCGGGCACTGGATCCGGCCAAAAGCCTGGATCCGGTGCTCGATACCAGAAACACTAAGGAATGCAAGCAATTAATACATTTGTTCATTTGCGTCCGAATTGTATACGCAGCATGACGTTTAAAACATTTTATTTTCACAAAAAAAGTATAAAAGAAATGAGAGATTGATGTTTACGAAGCTCGACTCGTATCATCATTTCCGTAACTGTTGCTTACGTATTTTTCCAGTGTTCGGTTGGCTGTTGTGCGCCACGGCCCTGCTTATGCTGCCCCTTTGCTGGTACATCTCGTACCGTCAGACAGAAAGTTCAACACCAAAAGAGGTAAGTTGCGAAACTATATGACCATTGAAGTCGAGTACTCCTGGGTGGAATACTGGACGGTTATTGAACAGTAGCGATAGAAAACTCGATTACCATTGGAGATAACAGTACACCTTGAATAATAATCTGCCACTGTATATGTTAACATGGAGTACATTTTGATTTTTCAAAATTATTAAAAAGCATTATCCAAAAAATTACTAGAAGCATTATAATACCGAACTAAAAATCCATATTAGGTTTTATTGAACATGGGGCAAGTGCCTTCTGTTTCTATGTTTTAAGACTAACCATACACGAATTTTCTCCCGCTACTGTACAGGGCGAAATAAATAATATTAAGAGGAATCTTCAATGCCAATAAATTTATTGTTATGAGGAATCTTTAATGACAATAAATTTTTCTAGTTCGCCAACAAATACAACTTCTTTGTGATATGATTTTTGTGTGTGTACCAGAATACTTATTCATTGAGCTCGTAAGATGGCAAAAATTGATATTTTGAAATTTATGTTAATCTTGGATCGTACAGTGTAACTTTTCAAACCTTAGAACAGTCATTTCACTGTTGGTCTA
>SDVV010030298.1:0-11693 GCA_016164225.1 Gammarus roeselii | reverse complement strand
TATGCGCCTGGTTGATCGCACCATCTCAAAGTTTCTGAACAAAAAGTATAGTTCTCAGCAGGTAGCTACAGTCCCTATGTTGAACAGATATGTGAAAATACCATTTCTTGGCCCAAGCAGTTACAAAATAAGGAATGAACTACTTCGAAATCTAAAAACGTCTACAAACACATCGATTTCCAAAGTTTTATATATGTGCATTCATATGTTTACTCCCATCCAGAACACAGTAAAGCTGTAAATAATACGCGGTTGCCTATTTAGTTTCACGATATGTGCGCAGGTCAGCCAACATTGCAGATGTCCATCGAAGCTCAATAACACACTGCTTTTGTCCACGTCAATGGTCAGGGTATTGACAAATGAACAGGTAGGCGAAGGGACGGAATGTCTGAACAACTATATTGTCAGAGTATAATAACGGTTCAGCTACTCTATGGCAGGTGCACAATGGGTTTTTATTTATCAAATAATTCAGCCTGCAACACTGACTAAACGAATATGTCATCAAATAAGGACGTTATTTATAATCATGACACGGTGCGAAACGCTGTCTTTATCGCAGTGTGCAAAATGTATCACTGCCCCATCTTCAGCCTGATGTCGCTCATATCATTCATGGCTCTTTGCCTGCGGCATTGTGAATCGTACACGTTAACGTTTTATTACGACGATGAAGGTTTCAGTATTGACGAACCATCCATTCACTTAAAACTTGATATTGTGTGTACAGCGTGATCAGTCTCTACTTTGCTAACAAATGTATCATATCTTTATTGCTCGTGGAGAGACGACAGTGCATTTCAGTGTTCCATCAGATGTTATTCCTATCCGAATATTTGCAGAAATATTCCGTTCAACAAAAAAACAGCTGTTTAAAGTGTTGTTCCGAAACTCAGCTGTGTCTGAGATCTCGCCCGTTGAAGTTGAAGTTGGAGGCATCGGAAACTTTTGCAATTTTGCACGAGGAAAAAATGTGAGGTTCTGGACGTGAGTCAGAAAACTGTATCGTCAATTTACCCAGATGAAGGAAAGATATGCATATTTGTTCGTTACCAGTCCCCTTCTAACTCCACGACAAAACTTTTGATAAAGGTTTTTAACAAATTACATTCCGACTCATCATAGGATTCGGTTTGATATGAAACCAAAGTAATGCTCAGTTGATATGAAATGACCGTAACGCTCTGTTTGATATAAAATTATCATCAGTATGTGTTTGGTTGGAACATGAGTATAACCTATATTGATAGGTAATTGCTCGTTTATATTCTTATTTATCATGGAGTAATAGGACAAATAGTCCACCGCTGCGGGTGAGCAACATCAACGGTGCCTTATCCAGTTCTGTATAGTGATCAGCAGTAGGACTGTTTTGAATCAGTTCAAAACTCGCCCACGAACATTTACAATCATTGAAACGAAATGATAGACGAATTTACATTATTTCCATGGTAAACCAAACCTACTAATTGCATTATAAAACGAAGTGAAATATCATGTTCATAATGATAATAAATTTACCGGGCTTATGGAGTATATTAGCAATCAGAATTATCATGATTATCCACAATCGATGATCAAGTTAATTTATGTTGCACGGGCAATAAGAACTACAAGCTTATCCTCGGAATAGTATATTGCCGGCAATGGTAACGTAGATATGATGAGCTGTATATCAATGTTACACTATAGATCACTAAAAATGACAAAAACCTTGTTCTAAAGGCCCTAAATGTGTCCGCCGCCCTCAACCAAGCCTTTCTCAAAATTGGTTAATGGACTTTCAGTGTAATTTATATAGTGACCTCCCATGATGCCGATCAGGCACTACGCTGTAAGAGCTATATATTTCAGGCTGTGCTCGACCCAACTCATAAATTAGCGGAAGCGTTCCAGCAGGCAAGTCTGAATACCAAGCAGTAGCGGCCGGCCCTTACGAACCTTCACCAGCACGCTAGGGACCAGTTTGGTGCGATGATGGGGAAAAATCCTGCGGGGAAAGCCCTCAGATCTGACTTTATCATCAAAAATACACCACGAGCTCCAGGGAAGAGCTTTTTTCTGCCAAATTCTGTACTGCTGCTAGCCAATCCCTCGGGCTTAAACTTTGCAAAGTTACCTTTCATGGCCATGTTTTGAGTTCAATGTCGCCGGCCGTGCCATGAAGTTGTAGAGCTGTAAAGGGGCATCACACCTCATCATTCCTTGTATTATTAGGTTTATTCGTAGAATGAAATATTTGATATGTAATTTAAAAACATTAAATTAAATTTCAATATTAGCGCATAATTTTGGATATCACTGTAATTATAAAAAAGTTGTCAGGTTTCGTCACGTTGACTAGTAGTGTTAAGATTCATTTACAACCAAACGGACATCATTGAATCCGCCCATTGCAATCAACCTCTGAATGTTTGTGTATGATACTGTGAAGACTGCGAATAACACAATGTGTTCATTTCTCAAATAACCTCATTATTCAACTAGCCTTACAATGTTCAAAATATGTTCTCAAACAATTCAAGCAGCCCAGTTGAACGCTCCCAACGGCCAATAACCCATAATATAATGTTATTCCATAACAATGTGCACATCCTTGTCAAGAATTTACTGTCTTCAAATAAAGTATTCATTTCTGGCGCCTCACTTACAAAGCACCGCAAGCGAATTTTAAAGACTTTTAAAGAATTTCAGACATCGAATACCTTTAATGCATTATAGCTATTTCAGAAACGTTGGACTAAAATTACACTTCTGACATCTAAGACATTTATGATATTTATTAAATTGAAGATATTAAAGACATTATTGACGTCACTGACTTTTTGTTATTCAAGACAGATCAAAAATATAAGAAGCACCGCAATAAATTCAATACACTTATAAAAAATGTAGGAACTTTGTACATAAATTACATTGGCTTCATTTAGGAAGTACCGCAAGCAATTTCAAGACACAATTGCAGTCTAATTTTGTAACTCATCCATGACATTACCTTGTCTTGAAGGCCTCGCCAGCTCGTCCCCTTTCGTGCGGGCAGAAAAAGATACCAATGCAACTACATACTTCGTAGAACTCTATTTTGTTAGTGGGCTCATAAATATATCATTCCTGCAGTTAAACAAAATGTTTGAATTTGGAAAATTGGGAATAAATCTCTCCAGGCAAGCAACAAACATATTTTCGATGATATTTATATATTTTACAAATATTTTGCCCCAGGATTTTTTAGTTCGAAAATCAGTTTCAAATTGAAAAGCAAACGTTTTTCAATCAGACAAAACATGGAGTTACGAAATGTGTTTTGATCTTAGAGACACACAGTAGTTGACAAAACCTGAATAAAATTGATGATATTAAAGGATATTCATAACTATTTAGTTTGTAAACAAAGCTGCAATGAATATGTAGATTTGAATCTTGCTGATCTGTGTTACGGTTGAGTATTTTTTTGGAAATATTCTGATTTATTTGGTCCCTCTTACAACGCCGGGGAGTAGCACATATCCAACCTCGCTATAGTTAACAGACATCTGGTGAAATATGCTATTGGAGTAAAGCATATCACGAGGCAAGTGGGGCTACATGTATTCATTTGTGGTGTTGGCCGAGCAAAGCAGACCAGTACTAATATTGTCAGGAAAATGTTATGAAAGTTAGATCAATAGATCACCCTGCAGAGGACCATGGGTGTTCATGTAACTAATTTATCAAAATCAAACAGCGTGACAAACTTGGAAAGTCGATAAATGTAAAATTTTATTGATCATAGTGATATTTTTTCGTACGGTCAATACATGTATATTTTTTACGATCTTCGTTCCAAACGTTAAGAAGAGTTTGCAGGTTGCAAGATACGTCTATTTACATAACAAAATAGAACGAACCACTTGTTAATATTGAGCCCATTATGTGTAAGGTAAAGAATTAAGTATGCGTATCAGGATTGGCCAAGGCATGGTTCCGTATGCAATGAAGCATGCCACCTGGGACCATTACTGTCACGCAGGACTCCCCACTCAGTCATGAATTACACGTACGTGTCACACACTCATAAAGACGAAAGAGGTACTTCTGAGACCTGGTAGTACGGACAGATGGGCACAAACTAGTAATCCAGCGAGTTTCTTACTATTGTTCACATCAAGGCATTTAAATATAAGGTGGGAGACATTTTTGCCCGTGAAGAAGGATCATTGTGGGTATGCTGATAATTGACGTTTTTCATTGTAGGTATTTGCGCACCGTTTCCAGCCATTTGACTACATTAGTTTGCACATAAGTGCAACACTTATGCAAGGGGCTGCATGCAGACAACATCTTCCGCTGAGGAACTTATGCTGATGCATGTAGGTGCCATTGACTATGTAACTGAAAATATTGCTGTTAACGCCATTTAAGAAGACTAATGAACCATCGCTTGGTAAAAGTTATCATTTTGAAGATCACATCTACAAAGACAGTTGCTTCGCTTGAAGGGATGATTTGCGTAGCCAGCAATCTATCCAATGCCCTATCCCTAGCATAACTCAATCTAACACCACCCTATCCCTTGCATACCAGATTAATACAAGCACCAAAATAAATCGGCAAGGATATTTCTTCAAATGGAGCGTCACGTGGAAAAAGAACAGTGTAATTTTTCACCCTCTTTCTAAGATTCCTTTGCCCTGTTAGCAGAGGACAGAGCACGGCGCTAAAATATATGTATTCTTGGAATCTGTTATTGCATTCCAAGTGGCGTAGCAAGGAAGGTGCGTGGGGATGGGCAGGGCCCCAACTCTGAGTTATGAATGGTTGCAATATTGGTTGGTAGGCCATGTTACGTTGGAGCGATGCCGCCAGATGTGTTTTTGGCCGCCCGCTTGTTCCATAACTCGACGACACGTCGGGATGCTCGAGGCAAAACAATTCTTCTATGAAAATATTACTCGTTCAGCATTTACGCTGGCCTTTTTGAACCAAACCCAAAGGATGATATATGTCGCGCTAAGCCATGACACCTTCTCGAATGCAGAATGGTATTATTCTTCAGATATGTCGAGGTAAAGGGAGACAGAAACGAAGACAATCTTTTGGTATAATCCGTCAATATATTCATGTCTGGACCAGAGTAAGAACTGAAATAGCGCAAATTACTATAACTGATGATGGAGCAGAAACGTGCGGTTTCAATTGGCAGCATGGAACGTACTGGTATATTGCAGCAAATCCCTCCCTACGTCTTTCTGGCTGAAGGGAAATTGTTCCTAGATTGGATGCTCACTCTCAATGTATGAATCGTTACAATAGAATATGTGAATATAGCCCTTTTCCACTGGACTATAAATCAATTCCAATTGAAAAGCCTGATGGTCATCTGATATAAAAACTCCGGAGAGATGATATGAAATTAGAAACTGAACACCCCAGCATTCGATTGCTCACAATAAATGGAATTTATGTGTTACGAATGGAACTGGTTGAAAACATGCAGAGGGTAATGTTTTAATTACTGTCCTAGAAAAGTTGAAATTGAAACATATTGACGATTATGCGTCAAGCAAATTCATTCTAAACTAAATTATAAAAAGAATTGCCTATAGCGTCTTCTTGCTTTATAAAAGCATCCATGAATCTCATACAAAGTTCAGAATCTCTAGTTTTGGTTATCAGAGAGTATATAAAAAAGGGTAAGGTTTTGGAGGCCGTTTAAATGTGAAATAAAATATAGAACTTCAAAACAATAGAAATCCATTTATATTCGCTCGCTGTGTAAAAAAAAGGACCGAACCTGAAGTCCGAACGTCAGTGGAACATTTTGGCCGAGCCATTGTTGAGCCCGGTCCAGATCGTTACTTGTGATTTCTATCCTGTGTTATTTGAGGTGGATTTTCCCGTGGCTTTGATATCAGTCTTGTGAAGCTGAATGCTTCCAATAAAACTTTGTGTAAAAGAAAGTGAACAAATTGTCAGAGTAGTTATCATTTCTATTAAAGTCCAACAAATGGTCAAGAGGCAGCATACGCAAAACAATGTTTTATTTCATCAATTCAGGTCGGTGCTTCGTTTGTGTCTGTCCCAATTTCAATTTTCATCAATTCTACCTGGGGCCAAGCAATGTTTAGACTAAATCCCTCTTTGTTATTTGGACAACCTCAAGAGGTATTTTGGTCGGTCCGAGAGCTGCTGTTCCAGCCTTTTCTGGACCCCGGCCATTTCGCTGCCTCGAGATTTATTGCACTTCAGCTCAGTGTGTGTTTTTCTTCTCTAGCGATCAAAGCCTCTTAAAAACACTTACTGAGTAGATCGATTTTACAACTACAATTGTTTTCTGTTCATTTTATTTATGAAGTTGGAAATGAATGATTGTTAGAAAGGTACAGTTGATCGTTGACGATCATTGGAAGCTTTCATCTCAAATATATAATATCAAATCAACATTAATCTATAAATGAAAATATTATACTATCTAAGAGCATTGATACGTTGGTTGATTAAATGGTCATCGCATATGGAAAAATATGTAAACTATTCCTTCCGCTATGTTGTAAATCATTTAAGATTGACGAAACAATTTGAAATGTTGAAACATTCATTCGTATAGAAAAGTTTTTAATACTAAAAAAAATTATGTATTCTCTCTATGCATGCAGAAAGGTTCAATAAATATCTCTGGGATGTGATGACCGGACTTTTCTAACTGATTACATGTGGAAGAACAAAATATTTTTAAAAACTCCATTTCCTTCATAAGTTCATATTTAATTATATTTATATCCTGTAATGATTAGAAATCAACGTCAAACAAAAACCCTCAACGGTCTCAACCATCCCAGCATGATGGCGTGAGTCATTTTTTGTACAGCTCGAAAAAGATAATAGACCAATTGGAAATGGATTTTTTTTCTAAAGTTTCATTATTAATGACTGCTATAATGTCGCATTTTAGCATTGTTATAAGATTGATACGATGTAGCTTACTATCGATAGATCACCTCATTTACACCAATCGGAATATTGATTACTAGCTAACGCTATTGTGAGTGGTCGAATTACCGAAACACCTTCTGAGTTTATCGTAAGTTGAAAGACCAGTCCATATTAATGGAGTTTTTCTGGCGCTATCACTTTTCTAAAGTGTGGGTTCCTAACAATCACGTTTCGACGTGCATATATCCACTTAAGACACAGCCAATTACCCAGTGAAAATCAGATGATAAATACGATCTAGGTAGTAAATATCTCGCTGGATTCTGTTGGAGCAGCAAGTCCTTCTGGTACTCGGATTTATCACTGTCAGGGAAGTGCATTTGCGACGGCGTGCTGCTGATGGAAAGGTGCTCGATCAATATTGTCTCTGAAGCGAAGTTGGAGTGCCTTTGAAGAGCTGAAATATTAAACACACACAATGGTCGAAACGACGAACAATATACATGAAAAAAATCCCATCAATTGATTTGTAGAATTTAATCATATCAGAAGAAATGTTCATCCAATAATACAAATATCCCAAGTATCTCAAAATTCGCTGATAATTGCGTGTATATCTTCAATGATGATTTAAGTAATCGATTGATTACGAAACTGCTCAGTGAGTCCAGAAAATGTTATATACTTTTGCATGAAAGGTAATGAGACCGGCAGCGAGTATCATCCAATGAAAGAGCCCAGCATCAAGTTTGATGTCGTGAATAGAGCCCTCTACCAAACTTGTAATGTTTCGTCTAGTAAATGTAGTAATAAGCCGGCCATGCCCAGTTGCCATGCAACTTTGCTGAACTAACCAAAACAATCATTGGCACATGCCTGCGTTACCTCCTATAAAACAGTTGTCATGCAAGCATCCCATCTAACTCAGTTATGTGTCATAAAGAGAACAAATGAAAGAACAGGGTAGTTTCTTCCTGCTTACTTGGAAGGTTATGGCTGCTGCAGAGCATGAACTAGTGGCTGGACGCAGTAACTCTTCGTAAATAACCACGACTATCGTTCACGAAGAAAATTCTCCGGCAATTACTTTCAGTCACGAGCAACGTACTGCTAGCCGCCTTACTGATTGTTCGTGATGAAGACGGTAGTATCGTGATGTCTTTGTTCGCCTGCATGCGAATGGTTATGCTCTTGCACTGCAGATATATGACACGTTCATGTTAATATATACATTTTATTTTGCATAGACATATGAAACATTTGATTTTGCATTTTTTTGTACTTGTACACTTAAGAAACAGTTAAATAACCTTCATCTGAGTGGTAATTATTGTTGATCCTGATGATGATGTTCCCATCTTGGTCTGCGGACTTTCCGACCAGTGTTTAACTAATTCCGACCTGGGAGTTAGTTAAATACTGTCATTCGAATAGGTATGTCACACACGTAATAAACCTTTTCTAGGTAAAATGCATTACCAATATGATTCCGGAATAAAAGAACTTCATTCACATACGCCGTATTGACCAATGCGCTCCGTAAAATGGAGTGAGTACGGACGAATGAGGGGAAAAAAACGAATACTGACGAGGAGGGAGCAATTGCCTTTGAACGAAGGCAATTGCACCCCAAAGATTAATATTCAAAGGCAGGCCAATGACCATCAACTTAGACCGATAAAACAGGCATGCCCTTGAATATTAAATTTGACCAATAACACATACATGCTGCTAAACATCCCACTCAAATCCGACCGATGTGACTTAGTCAATGTTCTATTACCCACAATAGGACAATTTACAACGATGTTCTGGCATCATAAATGGTCGTACTATAGTTTTATAGTTCGAGTTTTATTTACAGCAGACAATGGTAAATAATGGTAGGCCATTGAGCTTGTACACAGAGTGAAATGGAATGGAATAAATGGTTAGCTGAACTCTAAATGGTCTTGGCAAATGCAACATGAAGGTCCGGCTAGTGGATTGCCTTTAATAAAACTCTGATGAATTTGTGAATGGTGAGCTGAAGATATTACCCTTTGGCTGAGCGGTTATTAGGTGTTAGAGATTTTTTTGAACCTGCATCTAAATTCACGAATTATTCAGCAGTCAATGTAATCGCGATGACCTTGGAAAATGCATTGATATAAGTTTACTACTTGATGACATTCCAAGGTCACAACGTCTTCGTTATCCCTGGCAACAGGAAGTGTAAGTCACGATGGTGTATCTAGATACATATCTTCAAGGACTGTGTCGGATATTCAAACATGAAATTAAACAGGGGATTCCTCAATGTATTTGGATACATTTACGAGCCTACTTCTATTTTCTGGGTAGCTTCCAGAGCACATGGAAACCCCTCGGGCACGGGTGGTCATCAATAAAACTGTCCTAGGATGAATACAGCCCCCAGCATCGGAACCGAACAGGCAGCACGTACATTGGACTCTTTGCAGCGTAAAACTGACGTTCTGGGGGGTGGAAGGAAGGAACAGGCAAATGTCAACTCTCTGATTGAAATATATAAATCCAAAATTATAATGACAATAATTGTTATGATTCTTTCATATCTGCATTGGAGCTAACTATACGAATAAATTCAGTTGGGTTTCTCGAATGGCTTTGAAATAACCCATTTTCAATTCAAGTAAAAAAAATTCTTATACACGACGTTATATAGGATGATGCAATGAATAATAAAAGGTTGAATATTCCGGCCCAAATCTGTTCGGTATTATACATGTGAAAACTTAGCATAATGAGCGTCGACGTTATTTAAAAATCCACAGCATTTGCATTCGTACATCTCTGCTCGATAGACGTCAAGCCCTCTACTACTTACAGGTGGTTTCGACTAAAGGCCCAATTATGACTCTTTCATGTGTAATGCTGACGTACGACTCGATCTTCTTCTCTATAATATCATCTCCTCATCGATGATATAATTTCCGTTAGTAGGATACAATCTTTTCATGCAAGATACGATCGCCTTTGTAGGATACGATCTCCTTATATGTGAAACGATCTCCTTAGGTCGGATACGTTCTCGTCACACTGTGAAAAGCTCTTCAAGTATGATGCATTCACCTTGCGATGATAACCTCTATTTGCAAGATACGATCTCCATACGAAAGATACGATCTGCATATTCAGGGACAATCATCTCACATGAGGTAAAACAGAAGTGAAATGATACCATCACCGAATGCAGAACAACCCCCCCCCCCTCATAGGATACGCTCTCGTTGAGCAGGATACAATCACCATAAATATTATAGGATATGAATTCTTCATGTAGGATACGATTTGTTCATACAGAATGCAATTTCACCGTGTTGGGTACGATCCCTTTATGTAAGATACAAAGAAATTTTGTATTATACAATTTTCTCATGTTGGATACGATCGTATTGTGTAGACCTCTATCTTCTAACGTTTGATACAAACTCCTTATGCAGTATACACTTTACTCATACAGAACACTTTCTTCTATGTAGGAAACAACTTCATAACGTGTGATACGATCTCCCTGTCCTAGATACGATCTTCTTATTTAGAATGCGATCTGCTATTGTAATATACAAACACTTTATGTGCAATACAATCTCAATAAGCAGAACACAATTTCCGCTTGAACTATACAAACTCCTATTTTATGATATGGTATTCGTATGGTGAATGCAATCTTTTCGTGTTCGACATAATCATCTCATATTAGACAATTCCTTCTATTTAGGATGTAAACTAATTTTATAGATTACGATTTTCTTATGATGGATACGATCTCCTGATGGAAGAAACAATTTCCTAGTCTAGGATACAACCTGAGTATGTAAGATACAATCACCTCATTACGGGATACGATCACATTATGCAGGATGCGATCACCTTCTGCATAACACAATCTTATAATATAGCATACATTCAGTATAAGTAGGTTGTATTCCCTTACCTAGGATACAATTCCTACATGTAGGATACGGTTTCGCTTATTTAGGATACCCTCTCCATATTCAAGTTGGCATCTCCCAATAATAAAGGATACAATCTCAATGTATAGGATACTATTGGGCTAACAATCAGATATTCTGCTGAATTATTATTATAATCAGCTCGAACGAGCGTTAGGATGCATTGAAAGAAAATAAACTATCCAATGGGAATTGGTCGAGCAGATCTTTTCTTGTTCATAGTATGAATGGGCGTAACACATTCATTAATCGCACATGTTGTTAGTGACAATCCCTCTCAAGTTAGAAAATCTCGCTCGTAGAGAGGTGACCTCAAACGACAACCATCATTTTCAACCACGAGAGTGTCTCTTGCACTACTAGCTCAGTCACCGATAAGTGTCGTCATTTCACTATCATGACGCACGGTTGATATGAGTCACAGCAAAATCTCCGTCCATTGTGTTCAGGAATGAGTTATGGACACATATATCTCTCTAAGTAGCTACATGCAATTTAAAATCATTTACAGTACTGGAAAAATTATTATGGATTTTTGAGATTTCCGGTATTTTTACATAAGAAGGTGAAATAAACACAATTTATGTAATGATAGATGATTTATTTCGTATTATTTATGCAGAACGAGTATTTCAGTAGTAAATTTGATCTCCTTTAGCAGGTTTCTAGTGATATCTGGCAATAATTAGCTGTCGGTCTATGGCAATGATCAATTCGATCACGTGGTCCACATGCTGCAGCCCACGTTTCGCTCAGTTCTAGTTCAGCTGTGGTCGGTGTAAGGTGTTTTTTGTGTTCTGA
>SDVV010030297.1:0-11693 GCA_016164225.1 Gammarus roeselii | reverse complement strand
TTTGCGCAAAATCCAACCGCTTTTGGTAGTCCGTAAGCTGAAGCTCTTGCGTCAGTTGAATTTTATATGGATGATATTTCAAATCTTCTTTCAGAATTTGTTGTAAAGACCTGCGAGACATCGTCAGTTGAGTAGAACGTTTCCTTGTTGAAGTTGTGGGCCGATCAGCAACGCTTATTGAAACAGCCTGAATTGAAACATCAGTTCTAACGGTTCGCGGCCTGCCACAGCGCCGTTTGTCTACTGTTGTTCCAGTTTCTTTGAATTTAGAGACCATTGCTTTTATGCAATTTTTATTAGGACTTCTTCCATCATTATAAATGTTCCTGTAACTTCTCTGCACTGCAATAATTGAACTATTACATGAAAAGTAAAATGCAACAATATTTGCTCGTTGTTCTTCCGTGTAGCGCACCATTTTGAGGGTAAATTTTAAAGATTCATTACCGCAATATCCACTGGGTATCGGTAGACATGATACAACATGTAAATAAACTTTAGGAGTTACTCTATTGTTTGTAATTATCCACATCGCTTTACCTTTCATACTTTTTTCTTTATTATTTTTTTAAAAGGGTGCGTTACTTATGCGCCACCCTGTATATGTAATATCTGTTTACAATGGGTATTTTTGCCCTCTGTTAAACTGATACATTTTGCATTTGGAGGACACATACCATTATTTGTTTGTCACAAGTTAATTATTTTATATATGCCTGTTTTATGTCGCCTGTCTCACGCACAAACTAAGAATAATAATTCATACAACTGATAGCACTGTTCAGCCATGCTTCTAGTGACCTATCAAATATAGAGGCAGTCAACACAGGTACTAGGCTGCTTGCTGTTGAATACAAATCGAAAGCTTGCAAAATCAATTTCACTAATTCAAAGTTTTGATAAACACCAAATTTGTAGTTGTCAAAAAGACTGCTAAGGCAACCTTAAATCAATGAAATAAACTTGAAGTGCACTTAGACTCTGAATTTACCAAAAAGCTTCCAGCTCTAGACTCAAGAGACGAGCGTTTGCACAGAAACTGAGGCACTGTAGTCAACTGTTAAAAATAGGAGGCAGCCAGACGGCAGGGGCCAAGCATCTCGCATTGAGCTATTGCCCCTCTGCAGCTGTACCTACATGCGGAACCGCTGTGACGTATTGCCTGATGAAATAAGACTAACAGAATAGAAAGGAAATTATTGTGGTTGGTGAATACAGTGTCACCTCTTTCAAATCAAATCAGCAAAATGGAAGAGTTGGGCTGAAAATAATCTCTGTGCTAACTTAGATAACTGAAGAGTTTGAAAGCATGATCAAAACAAAAAGGATTGTCTCTCTTATGCCAGTTACATTACAAGTTGGAGCTAAAGTCTTGCGATGACTGAAAAGATTTGGAAAGTGATAAAACCATGCTTTTGAACGTCATACAACCACTCGCAAACATCCATGGAACAGGCATGCTGCCCCATCCAACCCAAAGTAGATATGTTGAGCAAGGTGATTTATCTAAACAATCGCCTTGCATCTTTCTGCAAAGTTCAACAAATCAAATTCTATGTTTACTTTGAAGCAAGGATTGACCTAATGTACTATTAACAAAATCACACGGTGCACAATAAGCACTATGAACTTGATACACTTAAAACATCTTTCGAAGTTTGGCTCTTGTCTTGTCATCAAAAATTGATGAAAAAGCATACCAAATGTCCAACCCACAATTTCGCCACTAACGCCCGACCAAACGAGTCAACAGGCCTCCGCCTGTGCCAGTAAATATCACAGACGCATCAGTAACGATGAAGAGCAACGTCAACAATAGGTACACAACCAATACAAAGGCCATCAGAGTCCCATAGCACCCTTTGACCACGGAGTTGCATTGGAGTCCCACAGTATCCCTTGACTGAGTTGCTCATGTGAGTGGAATGAGGGATATTTGAGGGATCTGATACTGTTGGAGTCTGTGCCGCGACGGTGAACCAGGAAGATTGATGAGCTGATTGGTGTAGACTATGGTGAGAGGCTCAAAGCTTTCCAGTTGTTTTCTGTCCAAGGGAGGTTGGTGCGTTCGGATCTGGTGAAGTGGAAGATTTTTCATTGTTCTGTAGATTCATGTTTGTCTGCTCTTTATGAGAGAACTCCGGATATTGACACACATGGGGGCATTCTTTCTAGCTGGTGGTTCCTTGCTGTCAGACAGACTATAAACGCAGATTCTTTTATTCTCGTTGTGTGCAAGTTTGGAACCGACTGCCCACTGATGTGGTTCAGTGTGATTCCCTTCGTGGCTTCAAGAAGGCCTTGGCTGAGGAGTTGGGGAAGGTGTTGTATAAGTTTTTTTCTTTGTGTTTCTGACAGTTGTGTGCAGTTGTTTTCTGACTTTGATGTTGGATTTCTTTGACCTGTTAAGTGCATTCCGATCAGCGTCCTGCTGCATATTTTGTGACTTGTTGTCCTTTTTGATTGCTGGCGCGCCGAGGAGACAGACAGATGGAGACAGAAGTTGCGGCCCTGCAAATAGAATCTGTTTATATCAAAATCTATGTATTGCACCAGACACAATCCCTCAAGATAGAAGCATTACGAGTCATGAAACAAGATTTTGTTTTACAGCCAGTACCCTCAAAAAAATTATATATCTGCTAGTAGTCTGAGACAAAATTGCCAAACTGGGTGTTGTTGCAATAGATGAAAAAGCTGACAATGGCTGTCACAAAATTGTGGATGAAATTGAGCACTAGAATCAACTAAGGGAATTACCTCTCTCGGGTTACTCAATATTTAACAAAGATGGACTAGGCTGCAAGGCTGGAGGTGCATTGGGGAGAACAAAAGATATTCTGGAGAAGCAAAAAAAGATAAGAGAGGGGGAGACCAGGAAAGAGGAGGTGGTGAAAAATTAGAGCCACTGGTTGTTGGAAAGTGGGACATACAGAAGAAGTGGGCCAAGTATTTTGATAAATGTTGAAGTTGCCAGTAAGACTGACACTGTTGCTGTGGGTGGTGGCGCACAGATGACAGTTATGGGAGAGACTTGTTTTTGATATTACTAAACAAGATCAGCAGGAGGCAGTAGAGGTGATGGAAGCAGGGATGCTGTCCCTGTTTTTGACAGCATTGTGACTAAATGTCAGAACAGTGGTGGAGTACCGATTGTGGAATGGCTAATGAGGCTTCTGAATCTGTGTTGTTTGCGTTAGTCATTATAGCAATTGAGTGGCACAGTGTGTGAATTGTTTCACGATCTAAGGGCAAAGGAGATGAATTATGAATGCTGCTTCTCAAAGGTATCAGTATGTTGTGTGTTATCAGTAAGTTAAACGGGAGAGTATTTATCAAGAGGATTAGAGACAGTCTGGATGGTGCAATTGATGAGGAACAGTGTGGCTTCAGGAGTGGTAGATGGTGTGCCAATCAAATTTTTGCAGCAAGACAAATTTGTGATAAGTTCTTGGCACAAGGAAAGGACGTGTTCTGAACCTTTGTGGATTTGGGAAAGGCTTACAACAGGGTGATCAAGGATGCGCTATGGAGGGTGTTTCATTTATATGAAGTGAGCAAAAATCTGTTAAAAGTGGTTCAGAGTTTCTAAACTGGCATCAGAGCATGTGTCAGAGTGTGGAGCTAGGTTTGTGCATGGTTCACAGTTAGAGTGGGACTTAGACGAGGCTGTCTCTCTGGCTACTCAATCGCTACATTGACTGAGTAGTTTTAAAGATAAACGTTAGGGTAATGGGTCATGAATTTTTGTTTGTTCTCATACCAACTACTAACTGGTTTACTATTACCACGTTTGTATAGGCCCTGTGCTGAACACCTTCTTGCTAGCAGCTCTCCCCTAGGCTGCTTTTGTTGTGGCATCTCTTGTCAAGATTGGTGCTTTAGGTGTTGGTGATGAGGTGAGAGTAAGAGACATAAAAGATCTCAAGATGTATGATTGTATTGTGGTTGAGGTGCATCCAGTTTGATGAAGAGGCTGAGATGTCTGATGCTAACCAGTCAGGACACGTGTCGTTGGGTCGGTTGCATCTATTGTGGTGGCATTGCTGAAACCAGCCTCTGAAGTTCATCGAAGGACCAGCATTGGCGGAAGCTTCCCACACACACTTTTGCAGTCCCAAATTTGTGAGGCAACAGTGGCCTGTAAGTCTGGGGGCTTGACTGGGAGGAGTGGACTGGCTGTTGCTGCACCAGCTGATGTTGGGGACTCAGCAGTTCATAAGCGGTCCTGAGGGTATGTGCACTGTTCTTTCTGGGGTGCAGTTCTGTTTAGTAGCTTTGTTTCTAGTTTGGTCTGCCATGGGAATTTCACAGTAATGTGTCTTGTATTATTGTTGATGAGGATGTTCTCAGTTGTTTTTTAAGGATAATGGCGGTGTTGTGCAGTATTTTTGTTGCAGGTGTAGATGTTCTGGAAGAACGGGACCTGCATGTGTCTCTGGTGAGGAGACAGAACTTGTGTCGGCTCTCAATCAGTTGATGGTTGCTGTTGGATCCTTTACCAAGAGAGTCGATGAAAAGTCGAGAAGTTTTGAGTCTGCTTCTGGCTGTCATTCTGCTAACCGGCCACAACATGTGTCCATAGCCTACGAAGAAACTGTTTCCAGAGAGGGAATTCATGTAGAGTTGAGAGAGTTGCAGAACGCCGTCAGGATTCAATTGTCCTCAAGGGTTTCCAGACTGGCTGTGCGGAGGTTGCGCAGGAGAATTTTTCTGAAGTTTGCTTGGCCCTGGACATTGGAGAAGTTGAGCTTAGTGAGCTTGTGAGGATTGAGGGATCTAGCTTGTTTGAAGCTTAACTCCTGAATTGGGATTGGAGAAGGATGCTGCTAGGTTGTGCCAAAAATTTAGGGTTCTTGGATGAGTTCAAGTCAGTTTACCTACAGACTTGACCTACCAACAGCAACAGGAAATTATTGCAAGAAGGCTGCTTTTGGCGGTGGGGCAGCAGCTGCAAATCAAGGTGCAGCTGGATAGGGGGGGGGGGTATGGTGGCGTTGTTGGTGTTTGTGATGGCGTTGCTGGCGTGATGCTTAGGGCCGCGGTGGTGGTGCTGCTGATGATTGCAGTAGTAATGCCGGTGGCCTCGGTGGAGGTTCTGGTCTCCGCGGTGGTGGTTCTGGTGGCCGCGGTGGTGCTGGCGTTCCCGTTAGGGGGCTGCTGTTTGCCGAGGGGTGGTGGTGCTGGTGGAGTTGGGTTTGTCAGTTGTTGAGGGTCTCCGCAGTCTTCCGTCTCCCTGTTTTCATTGCTGAGGGTTGACCACACAAATGCCAATAGTCTTGCAAACAAAATGGATTTTATTTCAGATTTCATTATAGAAAATAGGCTGGAGGTTTTTGTGGTTGGTGAGACTTGGCTTACAAGCTCGGTTTGCTCTTCTTTTGTTGATGTTCATGGGTATTCTGTTGTTAGGGGAGATTCGCATTGTGGAGTGAGAAAACATGGTGTATGTATGTATGTTTTTAAAGGACCCACTCAATTATGAGGAGGTGAATCTGGACTTACCTAGTGTAGCAGCAGTTTTTCTTGTTGAACTTGATGTTTGGATTTTTGCTCATTACAGACCATCATATGGTGAACAGGAAAACCTTGAACTTATAAATTTGATTGGTGACTTTTGCGTTGGTCGGGAGGTTGTTGTGTTGGGGGATTTCAAATTGCCCTCAGTAAAGTGGTCGGAGGGGTTGGTGCAAGGTGATAATATTGACTTGACTGATCAGCTGTTTCTCTATTGTTTTGTTGCTTGTGGTTTGCATCAGTGGGTAAGGGAGTAACTTTTATTTTGTCCAGCAATATCCTAGATTTATTCATGACTAGCGAGCCCGAGGTGTTCTCACTCACCTGTCATATGTGACTATTTGTTTGTAAATGTCTGGGAGCCTGGTGGTGCGGGACACCAAGCTTTGAAGTATTTCTGGCAGCAGGGTAACTATGATGCTATTTTCAAAGCATTGCCGAGAAATGACTGGCCTCTTGAATTTGTCTACCTGGGTGTTCGTGAGGCAATAATGGGTTCCTCACTGTACTGAATAAGTTGATAAACTTACATGTGCCTCTTGGTGGGGGCTTGCCTAGGGTGCCATGGGCACTCAGGCCTCCCCATGGGTTGAAGGTGAGGAAAGCAAATGCACTCTAGTGGTTCTAGTGTTGGTACGCGCTTTTCCTTCTGTGACCGGATTGTTGGTGGAGTCTCGATTGGATGTTTCTCGTGTGGATGTAAAGTTCATGCAGACCTTGCATGTGTTGGAATTGACAAGTGCGTCTTTGACTGTGTGTATAGGGAAGGTGGGAATGCTGTGAAGTATTTTTGCTGCGGGTGCAGGAGTGGATCCAGAGTGGTGTCTGGTGTTGGTGATAGAAGCAAGTCGTATCTCCTGTCAGCATCTGTGGGAACAATCTCGTAGAGGCTGTCTGAAGTGTCTGAAAGGTTGGATGCAGTGTCAGCTGCAGGAGATGTTTCTGCTGTTAGAAGCAGTGCTGTGCTGTATGTGGATAAGAAAGTAGATGGGTCTGCTGTGGTTGATGGAGTCGGTGGTGGCCTATCTGCAGACGATGTGATGAGTATAATTGAGGAGAGAGTGTCCAGTTCGGTGAGTGAAGTATTGCGTTCAGAGCTGAGAGAGCTGGATGATCAGAAGCGTCGTAGGAGGTATGTTGTTCTCAGAGGTTTTGGATCGGGTGATGCTGAAGTGGTGGAAACAATGTTTGATAGGATTTGTGTAGTTCTGAATGTGGGCATGATTGACTTGAGTGACATGAAGTGTCTAAATGCTTATGGCTTATTTATAGCATGTGTCGAGAATGATGAGCAGAGGTATTCATTGCTGAATGCCGCTAAGGCATTGATACATGTTCATGAGTTGAAATCAGTGTATGTTTGCTGACCTACCGTCAGCGTCAGGAGTTGATTGCTAGAATGGCAGTGTTACGGTGCTCTCCTCGGGAAGTTAGTGGCGATCTCAGCCGGAGTGGTGATGGCCATGGTTGCTGTGGTGTTGGTGGTGATGGCAGCCGTCGGAGTTTTCGTGGTGATGCTGGTGGTCGCGGTGGTGTTTACAAGTGAAGGAAGACAACAACAAGACTATTGGCCCAAATTAGGTTGCCTTTACATTGCAAGAGTGTTAGTTCTGGAGTAGAACGTCTAATAGGCCTATTGGCCCAAACTAATTTGCCTTTTGAAAGCAAGAGGATTAATTCTGAAGTAGAACGTCTAAGAGAGCTTTGTGTGCTATTTCTATTTTTTTTATAACAGGAAATGGAACGGTTTAGCTAATTATCGGCGATTTATGTAGAACTTATCGAGCTGCGACTTGAACGTTTTGATTGTATTGCTGTTTACAACCTCCGCTGAAAGTTTGTTCCATTCTTTGACGACTCTATACGTGAAGAAATTGCGCGTGATGTCGAGTGAGAAACGTTTCCCAATGATTTTGTATCCATTGTTCCTAGTCACTTCGTTTGTATCTAAAGTGAAAAGGCTCGCTCGGTCGGCGTTTCTCCAGCAAATAAAGATTGAGTTCACAAAGCCTGTCTTTGTACAAATTATTTCGCAGCAAGGGGATGAGTTTGATAGCTCTACGTTGAACTTTCTCAAGTTTAAGAACGTCTTTTCTAAAGAATTAAGACCAGAATTGAACGGCATACTCGAGATGCGGTCTAACGAATGCATCAAATAACTTGAGCATACTGTGTTGGTTTCTGTACGAGATAGTGCGGGATATCATATCTAGCATTATGTTGCCTTTCTTGGCAGTTGGTGTCCGTGCTGGTGGTCGTGGCGGTGTTGGTGTTCATGGTGGTGCTGGCGACCGTGGTTTACCAACTGGCGGTGGTGCTGGCGGCTTTGGTGTCGCTGGCGGTGGTGGTGTTGCTGGTGGTCGTGGTGCTGCTGGTGGTCGTGAAGCTGTTGGTCGTGGGGATGCTGGTTTGCGCGGTGGTACCGGGGAGCGCGGTGCTGCTCGGGTGCGCGGGAGCCATGGTGGTCTTGGTATTGGTGGTGCTGCTGTATGTGGCGGTGGGATACTGGCGATGCTTAGTTGGGTTTGGGTGGTTCTGTTCTTGGTGGGGGTGGGGGAAGTGGTTCTGTCGTTGCTTGAGGGAGCGAGGTGCATCGTTTTACTTTGAAGTTTGGACAGGTAAATGTAAATTCTCTCATGAACGAGATGTTTTGTTTCGTTGGCATAAGGGAAACTATGATGCCATATCAGTTGTCACTCGCGCTCAGTTTGATTGGCAGCTGGAATTTATGTACTTGACGGTCAACAATTGTTTCATGCTCCTGGTGTCCATTCTGATGAGGTTGGTTGATCTACATGTTCCAGTTCGCAATGGAGCCCAGTCCGTGACGTGGGTTGTTCATTCATCTCGGCAGTTGATGGGAAAGAGACCTCTTGCCTGGCTGGACTTCAAATGTGTGAGAGCTTCCTTTTGTAGAGGGGATCCTCGTTCTGTCCTGGCATTGGACGTATTTAACGCCTTGAATCACCAGTATCGAACCTTTGCCATCCAGAGTCGTTCTCAGCATCATGAAAATCTCATGGATTGATTTTGCGAGTGTCCAAAGCTCTTACACTCGTACATCCGCAATAAAACGAAGGGTCGTTTATCTGTTGGTTCTCTCCATGCTGCTGCTGGTGATTATGCTTACTGCCCCCAGGTAATGAGGGAAACTTTTGCTGCTGCGTTTGCGTCCGTTTTTGTTGTTGAAGTGCCTTCTGATGCAGCTCCCAGTCAGCTCTATCATGAGGGATGCCCGATCCAGTTGTCACTCGTGCTCAGGTGCTTGGCGTGTTGTTGGCTCTAGATGCTTCGTCGGCAGTGGAGCACGATGGCTTACATCCTAAACTTTTGAAAAGTGGTGCGGGTGCACTGTCGGGCCCTTTGTTAAATATGTTTTGGAGGCTATTACTTTGTGGAGTTCTTCCAGAGTTGTGGCTGGAGTCAATTATGATCCCATTGTTCAAGGGCAAGTCAAGGTATGATCCTCTGAACTATTGCCCTGTCAGTCTGACCTCTGTGTGCTGCAAGAGTTTGGTGAGGATTATTGTTTTTGGTCTGGTAGTTTCTTGAGGGCAATAAGATCCTCTCCCCTCACCAGTTTGGATTCCGGAAATTTTGTTCTTCTAGGGATCAGCTTCTCTTGGCTTATTTGGATGTTTCGGCCTTGATGGATGATCTTTGTTGTGGAGTTGTGCTGCTCGATTTTTCAAAGGCATTCAATGAGGTTTTTCATGATGTGTTGATTCACAAGCTGAGTGAAGTGAAAGTTGGGCCAGTTTCGCTTGGTTAGATTCGTTCGTTTCTGGCTGGTCGTTCTGCGAGGGTTGCCGTTGATGGGTGTTGTAGTGAGTCGAGGGAGGTGGTTAGTGGTGTATCTCAGGGTTCGGTGCTGGGCCTTGTGCTATTTTTGATCTATGTTAATCATATCACAAATAGAGGGCTGTGTTCTTTTAAAGCATTTGCTGATGACTACAAGCTGTATCTTTGGAAAGAGTCTGCAGCGGATTTAGACTGCAGGCCTATCTTGGATTATTGTTCTTAAGTGTGGAATGTGAGTTTGCTTGGAGATATGAGAGAAGAGGAGATGGACAATGATTGTGGATGGTCTGGCCGAATTGGATTATTTTTCCAGACTGAAGCAACTTGATTTATTTTCTATAAAAGGAAGGTTCCTCAAGGCAGACCCTATTAAATACTGGAAAAACATCCGCGAGTTGGATGGTGGCGCCGACCTTGGGGGTATTTTTTGAAGAGCTCCTGATACAAGAACACGGGGCTATCCCTATCAGCTTTTGATGCCGGCTTGCAATGCCGACATCAAGAGGAGATTATTTGGAGCATGATGTGTTCAGTTTTGTGTGTGAGTATGTGCGAGCATGATGCGTGTGTATGTACATGTATGTATGTGTGTGTGTGTGTGCGCGTGTGCGAGCGCGCGCGTGTGTGCTTGTTTCTAGTGCACTGCAGATAAGATTAGAGTGACAAAGCTTTGACTGTCAAGTTCAAATATATAACTTGATATTGCTTGCACTTTATTGAAAGCTGTTTCATGATATTCAATAAATCAAAGGCAACCGCTGCCTACAATAACTAGCAGCCTCCTTCATCTAATGCATCGCCACTTAAAATTGATGACTGATCGTTAAAACCCTTGACAATAAGTGTCTTTCAGTGCAATTCAGGAAGTGCCCAACCATGAACTCTTTACCCCAGTTTATACTTTATTGATATCTCGCATATAAGAACATTAGAATTTAAAACATTCTTTCCAACTAAAATAACGGATCAACTGAGGAAAAACTTATTGCACATTGCAGTGTGAACTATATATATACAATTATACATCTCTACACTTTGCTTCCTATACTGCATCTAACTGCAGCAATGAATATAGACCTCACAGTCACATATCTATGTCTATAAGTGCTCTTTAACACTGTAACCTTCATTCACTGGAGACCTCACTACTTTTTATTCACCCTTTTAATGTGATATTCCAGAATCTCTGGTTGTACTCCAGGCATATATGGAACTCTTCCCTGTGACCTCAAAACTCTCCCAGAAGTATTCAATGGACTATCAGGTAGTTCCATCAAAACGTCTGAAGCCTCACTACCAATAGAACTTCCAGAATCAGCCAACCAACTATTCCTCTGCTGGTGTTCCAAAAGTTCTCTCCTAAAATCCCTACTGTATCTCCTACCCTCATTCAAAACTTGCTTGGTATGTGACACAATTTTTTTAATTTGCTCCAGCAGGGCCAACTTCTTATTGGGACTTATAAATCCACTAAATCCTGAAGTATCCGACTGTTGGAACCCTACAGGACCAGTTCCTGCCAAACTCCGTTGATTCTCCACCTCTAATTGACACATTTGATGGTTCAAGAGGTTTCTGCTGAGAACAAACTACTTCTCCACTCTCTGTCTTCAATAAGCTACTCTCCAACATAATTTCATTCCTACTACTATTGGATACTTTGTTATTCCCCCGATCAATCCCAATATAAACCCAAGCCTTATTCAATAGTTCTTCAACAACTGTGAGTGACTGCTTCATCACTGTCAGACTCACTCAACTCTTGATACCTCTGGTGATTTCACTGAGCACTCTACATGGTGAGGACTTTGACTCTCACTACTACTGCTGGAAATAACACTCACTGGTTGCACTTGTCCAAAATCTTCATCAGTTGAAACATTGTTGATTTTGTCACTTGTCAAGTCATCACTGAGTAAATATTTCTGGAGGTATCTTAGTATCTCAATCCAGGTTCTAAGGGTCTTGTGGTGGACTTTGATGGGTGTAGTGTTTGTGTCATTTATATGTGAAATTTCATATGTTACCCCATTTGATTGGATTTTGGTTACCACAAAAGGTCCTTCATACTTTTGTTTTAACTTGTTTGTTATTAAATTTCCAGTTTTACTTATTTTCTTAACAACTATCTGATTTACCTTGAATGATTGAAAATTTGGGTGTCCCTCTTGCTAAGTGCTTACGGTTTCTTTGTCAAGAGGAAAATTTTGACTAGCATTGTAAGCCCTCTGCATGATGCATTCTGATGGTGTCATCCCTATTTGTGAATGCAGTTTATTGTTATAGGTAACAAGAATCTTTGGTAAATTCTTATCCCATTCACATTCTTTACCATTTACTCCCTTTAAAGCTTCAATTATGGTCCTGTTTGCTCT
>SDVV010030296.1:0-11693 GCA_016164225.1 Gammarus roeselii | reverse complement strand
GTTGCGATTTGACAAGGGGATAACTTGTATGACAATTAGTTAGAGTGAGAATTGATAATTCAGCAGCACTGCCTAATTCATTCAGTAGCAAAGAATGCCACGGTATGAGTGGGTCTATGCGAGACAGAGAGTCACTGACAAAATAACATATTAGGTATCAATATTATAATATATGATCAACTTAACAAACACTTCCCTTTCCATTCACTTTCCTAACCCCCCTTATCTCCTTGGGCAACTTTACCGCTTCTACACCCCTTCACAGCTCCCTAAAGCTCCTCCTCCCTACCTCTCCCCATCCTATCTCCCTCACCACCCCTTCATTTAATTTAATGGTAAAACACACCGCAATGGATGGGCTGCAATTAACGCGTCACGCCCGTCGAGCTGCTAGGCTGGAGGCTGAGGCAGCCTCTAAACTGCACCGTAGCGGCATTGGGCCCCTGACGACTTAAGCATATCTCTGCTGGGCTGATTGGAGAGACGGCTGGGCGGGGAGGGGAGGAAGGTGTGGGGTGTAGTGAGGTGATTGTTTTGAGTATGAACATAAAATTGTAAGGTAAAGTGTTTGGGACGGGTGGTTGACGGCCCTGCGCTGGGTCATTTCAGAAGCCTGTAATAAAAATCTGTAGCCGAATGATTAGGTCTGTGCCATGGCCTGCGATGCATGAGTGAGCAATATTAGGTCAATAGACTTACCTTGAATACAAGAGCGGTAATTTAGGTCTGTACCATGGCCTGCGATGCATGAGTAAGCAATATTAGGTCAATAGACTTACCTTGAATACAAGAGCGGTAATTTAGGTCTGTGCAATGGCCTGCGATGCATGAGTAAGCAATATTAGGTCAATAGACTTACCTTGAATACAAGAGTGGTAATTTAGGTCTGTGCCATGGCCTGCGATGCATGAGTAAGCAATATTAGGTCAATAGACTTACCTTGAATACAAGAGCGGTAATTTAGGTCTGTGCCATGGCCTGCGATGCATGAGTAAGCAATATTAGGTCAATAGACTTACCTTGAATACAAGAGCGGTAATTTAGGTCTGTGCCATGGCCTGCGATGCATGAGTAAGCAATATTAGGTCAATAGACTTACCTTGAATACAAGAGCGGTAATTTAGGTCTGTGCAATGGCCTGCGATGCATGAGTAAGCAATATTAGGTCAATAGACTTAACTTGAATACAAGAGTGGTAATTTAGGTCTGTGCCATGGCCTGCGATGCATGAGTAAGCAATATTAGGTCAATAGACTTAACTTGTATACAGGAGTGGTAATTTAGGTCTGTGCCATGGCCTGCAATACATGAGTAAGCAATATTAGGTCAATAGACTTAACTTGAATACAAGAGCGGTAATTTAGGTCTGTGCCATGGCCTGCGATGCATGAGTAAGCAATATTAGGTCAATACACTTACCTTGGATACAAGAGCGGTAATTTAGGTCTGTGTCATGGCCTGCGATGCATGAGTAAGCAATATTAGGTCAATAGACTCACCTTGAATACAAGAGCGGTAATTTAGGTCTGCGCCATGGCCTGCGATGCATGAGTAAGCAATATTAGGTCAATAGACTTACCTTGAATACAGGAGCGGTAATTTAGGTCTGTGCCATGGCCTGCGATGCATGAGTAAGCAAAATTAGGTCAATAGACTTAACTTGTATACAAGAGTGGTAATTTAGGTCTGTGCCATGGTCTGCGATGCATGAGTAAGCAATATTAGGTCAATAGACTTACCTTGAATACAAGAGCGGTAATTTAGGTCTGTGCCATGGCCTGCGATGCATGAGTAAGCAATATTAGGTCAATAGACTTAACTTGAATACAAGAGCGGTAATTTAGTTCTGTGCCATGGCCTGCGATGCATGAGTAAGCAATATTAGGTCAATAGACTTACCTTGAATACAAGAGTAATAATTTTATAAAACTGTGTTTGCTGTGCAATTTGATGTTGCAATGTGGAGTTAAGATTTTTGTACGGCTCAGCTTCATTATACAGTCAGCCCTACTTTATAGTCGATGGTCGTAAGAACCTGTAGTGTTCATTGTAGTCAAATGTTAGTGTTGAAGTCCACGCTAGTGTTACGAGGCAGTTTAGTATCGTAAAAGGTACAGTTTTTTGTTTTTGTTTTGGTTATGTGTTACACTTCATAGGCTGTAATACTGCCTGGTGCTTGAACATAATTTAGAGTCGGTTGCAATCGATATATTTTTACTGCAGTTTTCTAAGTTGAACAATTTGTTACCCAGCTTAGCTTTGCAATTCATTCCTATCGTTACAATGAAGCTTAGGTCTTTTTTTAAGCAGCCTGCGTTCCTAGTGCAGCCGTGTTGATGTATAACCCAGTCCTATCGGGTACAAGCCAAACTGTATCGTTGCTCATCATGCCTTTATACAACAATGGACTGATATGAACTTATCACTGGGAGAAGGGGTGCTGTGGTGTAGTATAACATGATCCATCACAACAGTGATTCTACTGTATTTCTCACAGTAGTGACCCACAACGTTCCACCTCAGTTAGTTTTTCATGATGAACAGCTAGCGCTACTGTGACCTGGTGTTGCAGGCAAGGCACCGCAAGACATGGAACAACTTCTTCACCGAATGCACGTTTAAAGGAAATTACCTGGTGCAAGACGGCTTCTGGGAACAATATAGACTGCAAGAAAGGCAAAAAAGGGGTCACCGGTTAAAACCCGCAAATCGAAAGTCTACACGAATGAGGGTAACTCGCGTCGACGGAAACGAAAACCCCGCGCTACCGGAGGAATTCACCCAAGAGGGTTACATCACGGTAGACCAGATATGACCAGCGAGAACTGCATCAAGCCAACAACAGTATTTCGTCAAGACTCGCTGTCACGGGTTGAACGTCGTCGACGATACTGCTTCGACTAGCCCAGTACCTTTGAGCTAGCTCAAAACCGTGACATCGAGAGGAACGATGGATTCCGGCGGTAGAGGCAGTGCTGGGGTGTTGGAGGGGAGTCGTCCGGGATGCAGAGAGCGGAAGGGCACTGCATCACAGGTGGAACCGCGGTTAATAGTCGGACAACCACGAGCCCGACGACAGCGAGGCTGCCGGCCCCACGGAACACCGGCTATCAACGATCCAGCAATACTGGTACCAAGAGCCGGACGACAGCGAGGCTGCCGGCCCCCACGGAACACCGGCTATCAACGATCCAGCAATACTGGTACCAAGAGCCGGACGACAGCGAGGCTGCCGGCTCCACGGAACACCGGCTATCAACGATCCAGCAATACTGGTACCAACTATCTTAGGAAGGTCTGAAATGAGGCCCTCACCTTCCGGGTGTTTTCTATGTTAAATGGATGTGTGCAGGAGTTTTCATTTGGCAAGGGTAGTTCGGGTTGCATGTCGATATAAGGTATTGTTCGAAATATTCGTGCTGCAGCAGTGTGTAAGACGTACCAGAAGCTTGTAGTTTACGGCAACAAGGCGGTGAAGCTCATTTGTGTTACGGCACTAATCATAAAGATTAATTACACAACAGAACAGCATTCTGGACATGTGGCAAATGCAAATCTGTCGACGCTGTTTGGCAGAGATTTTTGTAACAGCTTCACTTCTCTGTACCTATGCATAAAAAATCTATCTCAAATAAGAACAGCTTACAAAGAGGGATTGTTCAATAAGTTGGGAAAATTTTTGTTACCTTGTTTCAAAGTTAGCATCGAAATTCGAGTGACGACTACTCTTGACCATTGTTCTAAAAGCCAAGAAGTTTACCGTTCCGAAACAGGAGTCTCGTTCAGACAGAGTTTGCGAACTGAGAATGATCTGAAATAGTCGATAGATTTTATCATTCTGAATGGGCTTGTATTATTATTACCGCGTTAGAGCTATGTTGGATGATAAGATTAGTCGGTATTTATGCACTAACGAGAAAAATAATCACAAAAAACAATGAAGTAACCGATGACAACTTCAGATTACGTAGATTACGTGCTTGGAAACTACGTGCTTGGAAACACTGGAGTTGCCAAAGTGGTTTCGTGGATAAAACTTTAGATTACGTGCTTGGAAACACTGGAGTTGCCAAAGTGGTTTCGTGGATAAAACTTTAGATTACGTGCTTGGAAACACTGGAGTTGCCAAAGTGGTTTCGTGGATAAAACTTTAGATTACGTGCTTGGAAACACTGGAGTTGCCAAAGTGGTTTCGTGGATAAAACTTTAGATTACGTGCTTGGAAACACTGGAGTTGCCAAAGTGGTTTCGTGGATAAAACTTTAGATTACGTGCTTGGAAACACTGGAGTTGCCAAAGTGGTTTCGTGGATAAAACTTTAGATTACGTGCTTGGAAACACTGGAGTTGCCAAAGTGGTTTCGTGGATAAAACTTTAGATTACGTGCTTGGAAACACTGGAGTTGCCAAAGTGGTTTCGTGGATAAAACTTTAGATTACGTGCTTGGAAACACTGGAGTTGCCAAAGTGGTTTCGTGGATAAAACTTTAGATTACGTGCTTGGAAACACTGGAGTTGCCAAAGTGGTTTCGTGGATAAAACTTTAGATTACGTGCTTGGAAACACTGGAGTTGCCAAAGTGGTTTCGTGGATAAAACTTTAGATTACGTGCTTGGAAACACTGGAGTTGCCAAAGTGGTTTCGTGGATGAACTTGCAAACAAAAATTCTCTACTCCCGTTGGAGGAAGAATCTCAATAATACAATGATTTATACTCAAGAGGGATTGTTTCATTTTCCTTACTTACTTTTTGGTCAATCTTTGGCCCGTCCAATTCTCCATTCTTTCATTTCGTAAGAGATTTCTGGCGGTACGACAAGAAATGTTACACGAATAATATATTAGTGCACGTGACCAACATCTTGACCTGTCAGGAAGGGTTTTCAAAACCTAGGCTGTACAATTGATTATTGTTTGATGGTTATTTTCAAGGAACTACTTGATATTATTACGGCATCTGTATTACAACCACTGACCACGACCAAGTCACGAGGGTGTCTGGGCTATCATAGAAGCTCCGGATTCCTCATATATGATATAAGTGCAGAGTTTCGTTGGATTGTGAACATATTACAGGAGAGTCATACTAAATTTCAGTAAAGCAATTGCACCATTAAACGTCATGCTAAAAGAAACACACAAAATTGGCTTGAAATCAAGGTCCCCAAGTACGCTTTAGGACGATTACAAATTTATTTTGACTTGACACAAGCCTTGAAAGTGCCATCGACTCAGATGCCAGCAATTGAGTCATAGCAGCGGTCCTACTCCAAAAACATAATAAGGCTTCCATCCTCCCAATTGCCCACCGGAAGCGCCTTCCAGCCCAAAAAGGTTGTCACAATAGACACACCGGCACTCTCAGTTTTGGTTGTGATAGACTGGGCGAGGGTGTATTTACTCAGCAGTAAATATCAGATGTGTCTTCATTACAAGCCACAATTAAAACTTTTGAAGTGAACAAACGCTAAGTCAATCAATTGGAGTGCAAGATTGCAAAGATGGAACCTGCGACTAAGTCAGTAAAAATATTCAATTATTCACATTCCTGGCAAATCTAACTACACGAGGGATCGTCTCTCATGATGACCTCAAGATGATTCAAAAGACGACGTATAGTTAAACGGAAAGTAAGACTGTAAAGTAAAAAAAGTAATGATCAATGTTCCTGAATTATATATGGAAACAGAGAAGTAATCCTTTATCTATATCGTCGTAGAGTATCAAACGATTGCAAGATAATCATTCCTTAACCCAAGGATAGCTCACAAATGAATAACTTCAATGAAGCTTACAGCAAGAGCGCAACTACTTCACAAACAAACTTCAATGAGGGATTGGTTGAGATCAATAAATAACTGGTCAAGTTAACGCAACGACTAATGTTCTACCAAAATGAAATGATTCCAGTGGAAGTGTGTGATTTGACCCGATACTTCGTGGTGGAAAAGGTTCAAAATGTCAGTTCTGAGGTTTCATTCTAGTTTAATATACAATATACTCACGTAATGAACTTTTCACTATTAGAAAACACGGCAAGACAAACATGATCGTTCACCCACAAACCACCCCAGATCTAACAGACAAGTTGAACGAACAGTCGGTGTAATGAAGAATGGACTCCTCAAAACGTCAGCCTATATAGGTAGAGCAGAGACTAAGACATGTATTGTTGTTCTACCGAAATAGTCTACACCACCTATTCAGTGCCGGGGATTGCCTCTGCCGTGACTTTAAATTGAATAGTTTAAAAAAATGAAAAAGAGCCCATCAATCCAAGGTTTGTGACTGAAAGTTGTTCCTAAAATACTGCTAACATAACCTCTAACCATGTAGGAGACTATGTAATTGCTTGAGGCGACTGCCCATATTCATCATAATTTTTAAGATCCATATATCTAGTATGGATGTCAGTAGGGCAAAGAATACTGAAAAGCTGTTACTGAGAAAAAACAACCTCGTGACGACGAGCATAAAGTAACTAAAAATCTCGAGGAATGCTAGAGAGTCAGAATGTTGAAACAGTCGGTAAGATGCCGTGGGTGAATGCGTGTGGCAATGAATCAATTGATGATTAGAATGAAGCCGTTTACGAAACAAGACTTAATATGCCTGACCAAACCAAAATACAACCCCTAAAATAAGGCAAATATCAACCAGACGGTCATCCAGTGGAAGACGACCTATGGACTAAAACGTTCCTGGCGACAACTCAAGCACAGGTCAATCTGTAAACTACTCAACGTCCATGTTGGTTAGTGATATTATATCATTCATAAACAGATGATTTCTCACATGACATCGGGGATGTGTCTTTTCCGTATGTTCAGTAAATTTAAATTTTACTTTGGGCTCGAGAATCAGCCAAATTTAAAGAGGTAATATAGTACGATCAAAATTTGTTACTGTGGTAACAAGGACGACACAGAATGGCCCTTTGGTTAGGACGCGTTATCACGCCAAACACTCTGGTACCAGGTTCCAAACACGCTGGTACCAGGTTCCAAACACTCTGGTACCAGGTTCCAAACACGCTGGTACCAGGTTCCACAAAGCTTCCAATACACATGTGTGATTCTTAATGGGTACGTAACTCTGAACAATGAGGTACTTTATAATGCAGTGAAGAGGGCATTCAAGCTAATCATGGCCTTACACTTCTCCAGTCCTGAATGTCCTCATTGATAATGGTATGTACAGATATATAATATGTGTTCTCGTGTTCAAGCCCTTCGTCATCATTCCAATTATAATACACCCCATTCCACATCTAACATTTCAAACAGTTTGGTTTACCCAAGACATTATGCACGTAGTATGGTGCAGGTGGTGCTAGCAGCCACCTGGCAAAGGCGTCCTCTGAGAAATAACCTAGAGCAACAGCGTGGAATTCCTATACCGTATATGTATCTGGTACGACCCGGTGGAGATATCCTGTAATCTAATCTAATATCTGGTACAAGTATCTACGCATACCAGATAAATGCACTCCACTATTGAGAACCTCAACCCTATATGGCAGTTTCTAACCTTTCACTACCACAAAATAGTCATTTAGTTTTTCTGCTCAATTGACCATCAGACTCCAGCACAAATACCAATTCAATATTTGTATAGAGCAGGTGTGTTTTCTGTGATATTTGTTTACGCGGCGGCTCTAACATGCATCGAGTTTTAACAGGGGCGGCGAGGGGAGTAAAAAGCTCATGGAAATCTGTCGGTAATCTCGGCCTGGTATTGTTGCGCGGCCTAAGCCTAGTGTACGCGATGTTTGCGCTCGACCGCTTGGCCAGCCGAACGGAAACCAACTCGACAGAAAGGCTGCCTCAAATTGCTCATGCTGATACCGTTGTTGTGAATAGAAGCCAAACCGACAGAAATGCTTCCGCAAATTGTTGTTGCTAATTCTGTTATTGTGAATGGATGCCAATCCGACATAAATAATTCCTCAAATTGCCGTTGTATTGGCTGTTGTTGTTGCGGCTGCTACAAATTTTGCAGATAGATTTGCGAGTAGACTGAAGTCTTACCGTGGCTAATGATGACGTATGCATGGTGTTGGTGTACTGTATTATTATAAATAATACAATAGTGTATGAACTGTTAAGTGCTATCCATCATCCTCCTCTTATTGCATTTCTTTTTCTTGCTACGTTTGTATGAACGACGGTTAACAACAGGAAAAAGGGTAGAAGTATAACCGATTGGGAATATTCCACTTCATTCTTTCACTACTTTTCTTGCTTTTCATTAGTATTTGTTTTGGTTATGTTTGGTATTTTACCTAAAATGATCAACACAACATGCAAAGAAGACCCAATCTATAGTGGACAGTTCTTCTATAACTAGGCCTATGGAATAACACCGTTGATTGGCTCAACCCTCCTCCTTGTTGTTGTTTGATAGGCCCAGTTGCTTTGGCGTGCCTTTTTGGCGGGCCTGTTTTAGGCGGTGTTGACGATAGAGTGGCACTTCATCCATGTAACTCGTCTTGTCGAAATGGCTTTTGTTTACGTTGCAATTGGACGTTATATGCAAATATTTTATTGATGATTGAAAAATGATCGGGTGGATGTGTGTTGGAACGAATAGATTGCAGAAATGTCAGAAAATTGAAGCACTCAAATATTAGACAGGGTCTGGTATACGTGCGTTAGGAATATAGTTCTGACCTGAGAGAGTTTGCTCCCTTTCATGGCGTCCCAACCATTCAAAAATTCTGATTAGGTGTGAGCAGTTTCGAACCAAATATTCGGCTCCGTGTGTCATTAAAAGATGTTTGCAAATGAAATTGTGGCATCAATAGTGGAATAGTAACTACGTTGGAGAGGTTTTCAAAGGCGCGTCATTATTTCTTTTTCATAAGAAATGCATGTCAAACAAACAGCATCGTCACGGATTATAATCATGTAATGAATTCGGGTAATATTTTAGGTGTACATTTTGCCACTGTTTTCTAAATTAAGCAGGCTTAATGCGGACATAATGAATTACATGCATCATTGTTAACTGTGAGATTAGTACAGACGTTGTCATAGTCAGCGAACACTGTTTCAGGACAACTGTGTACTTGTCATCATTGTCAAATTGCTGTACATTCTAACTTCTCCATTTATTTCCCTGCCTCAACACTCCTTGAAAGCATCATTTTTCCAGAATAATTTACCATCAATACTGTGGTTTTGTTGTGTTGGTGTAACTACAGTGATTGTTCTCTTCAGCTCCTTTACTCTTCCACTGGGAAAAATATGCTTCAACGGCGTTTTTCCTTCCTCGAGTGCGGGGCAGCAGCCACTCTAGCGGCAGCAATATAGTGTCAGCGTGAGCGACTGGGGCAGCAGTGGCGATATATTGACGGCGGTAGCGCTAGCGAAAGCGGTGCGGTAGCGCTAAAAGTAGCGATACGGCAGCAATTGCGACAGTGGTTGCGCTGGTCACAATGATAACGCAAGCGACAGCGGTGGCGCTAGTGACAAAGGTGACACAATCGACGGCGGTTGCGCTAGCGACAAGGTGACACAATCGACGGCGGTTGCGCTAGCGACAAGGTGACACAATCGACGGCGGAAGCGCTAGCGACAAAGGTGACACAATCGACGGCGGTTGCGCTAGCGACAAGGTGACACAATCGACGGCGGAAGCGCTAGTGACAAAGGTGACACAATCGACGGCGGAAGCGCTAGTGACAAAGGTGACACAATCGACGGCGGAAGCGCTAGTGACAAAGGTGACGCAATCGACGGCGGTGGCGCTAGCAACATCATCTCTTCCGTAGTCGAAGACGGCTCAATATTCCCCGGTCTCGTTGAGCTTCTTTTAGCCGGTTTGTTGGCCTCCTTTACGACGCTGTTTGCATAGTGCCACTCGCACCCTCAGCTATTATAGAGATACTTACTCCGATTTATAGTTAGTATTATGACTGGCGGGTATCACAGTAAAGATTGATGGCCGGAAAAGTGATGATTGCAATGATTGGAGTGTATCTACTCCGCCGATGATTTTCCTTGGCACCCTAACCTGGTGAATGATGCCGAAATCTCGTCGAGTAGGATACGAGAGGAGTCCTTTCGCTGCAGCTCGAATCCGGACGCGTCTCGGTGAATAGCTTTATGATGTTGTCAGAGACTCGCTCCAGGAAAGACTTATCTCGGTGAGTGATGAGCTTCGGGATCTGAGTGAGGCTTGCCTGAGGAGGACGACGCGACTTGGAGGACTACTTGATTTATGGGACTACTTGATTTATAGGACGACTTGATTTGGAGGACTACTGGATTTATAGGACGACTTGATTTAGAGGACTTCTGGTTTTGGGGGAGGACTTGATTTTGAGGACTTCTTGATTTATAGAACGACTTGATTTACAAGATTTATGGTTCTGGAGGACGATTTGATTTGGAGGACGACTTGATTTGTAGGACTACATCATTTGGAGGGCAAATTCACTTGGAGGACAACATGATTTTGAGGGTGACTTCAATTGGAGGACGCCTTAATTTGTGAGGACGGCATGACTTGGAGGACGATTTCATTTAGAGGAGTACTTTATTTATTGGACGACTTGATTTGGGAGACGACTTCATATGGAGGACGACTCGATTTGGAAGATGATTTGATTAGCAGGATGACTTCATAAGGAGGACGACTCGATTTGGAGGACGACTTAATTTGGAGGACGGATTGATTTGGAGAACGACTCCATATGGAGGACAATTCGATTTGGAGCACGACTTGATCTCTAGGAAGTCATTATTTCACGAACCACGTTATGATTGATGATTTGATCAGTTGAATGACTCGACTGAAGACTATTTTAACGCAATAGGATCAACATATATTTTCGATTCTGATCTTAGCGAGGTTTCACGATAACTTTTACTATCGTGGGAACACAGTTTTCTCTTTCTATCACAAGCAATGCAAAGCAAACATTGAAATCAATAAGTTTTATTCTGCCTGTAGCTCAGAAGAATTTATTCTGGAGAATATCTTACATGGGAAAGTCTGTTTCCATTGCTACAGGAAAGTGCAACTCGTAACTTGATACCCCACAAACTACGAGTGCCCTCGTAAACCAGGCGTTACAGGTACATGTAAACTGTGAGTTACATCACCCCCGTATAATGTTTATTCATTTACACTTGAACTGTGAGTTATTCAATCCCGTAAACTCTAGGTTACATATATATCTTTCAATCTAATTTCTATAACAGTTTGGAAAATCTGTGAATATGTGACCACCAACTCATCAAACTGGAAACTGCGTAAGATACACGCTACATGTTATGGAATAAATCATGTTCAGTGCATTTTACACAACCTCTAAGATTCGTATACACTTTCTCCATCAATTTTCTAGCGTAGATATGAAATGTTGTCTCCCACCACTTAACTTCAGCAGAGATCTGCTTAAACACCTCTCGATTAATTTTCCTCACTGTCGAATCGAATCGACGTATTCCGGTTTGCCGGAAGATTTATTCGAATTTGGCAAACGCAGGTGTAAAAAAAATCCACTCCTTAGAGGGCCTCTATAAAATATGGGATGGCTTTTGTCAATGGCGTAGATATGGGTATTTACATCTGTTGAGACGCGAAGCCGCTGCTCGCAAATATTGGCTCAGTTATATCGATTTAGGAGAGGGGAGGAGGCGGGGAGGAGGAGGGGAGGAGGCGGGGAGGAGGAGGGGAGGAGGC
>SDVV010030295.1:0-11693 GCA_016164225.1 Gammarus roeselii | reverse complement strand
GCTACAAGAACTCAATCTTTATAAGCTAGAGAAACGTCAAGTCAGAGGCGACATGATCGAAGTGTAAAAGATTTTGAGGGTGGGGAAAACGTCGACCGTACGAGCCTTTTCACTATAGATACGAACGGTGTGATAAGGAACAGTGAATACAAAATCGTTGTTAAAAGTTTCTCAATCGACATCACGCAAAATTTCTTCACCAATTGAGTTGTTGAAGAATGGAACAAATGCCCAGAGGAGGTTATTAACAGCAATACAATCGAAGCGTTTAATTCGCGGCTGGATAAGTTTTTCATATATCTCCGATAAAAGGCTAAACAGTTCCCTTTATTGTTGTTTCTGAAACAAAATTGCACATGAAGCTCTCCTAGATGTTCTACTTCATTATTAATTCTCCTGCTATAAAAAGGCAGCCTAGTTTGGGCCAATACTCCTGTTGTTATTTTCCTACATTTGTAAACACTTGTAAACTACCGAGCTCTTCTTCATCGTAAAAGTAAATCATTATTTCTTGGCGTTGGCTTACCGCACACCATTTGATAACATTTATTAATTGGGAATCAATTATTGTATTGAATCAAGATCGCAATCAACTAAATCAAACTAAAATATCAAATTTGGCATCGGTTGGCTCTATCTTGCTAAACTGAATTACTAACACGAAACAAACGAAGAGCTCACAAGAAGAAGCATCTGAATGATACAGCTTAGACGAAACCCAGGCATAGTTCCATAATCAAATAGAAAGGTATGGTGGAAGAAGATAAAGTCGACCAAATTCTGCCAGGTTTTCATAACTAAAAAGTCCCCACACGACTGTGTGATACGTTGAGGCATGTTTCGTACAATTGGGAGATTGAAGGGTAACATCAAAGCCCAACTTTCACTCCAGCGATGACGCGTTTGGAAGGACTGATCGGCTAATTCGTACAGCGTGGTTAGGTTAGGGTAACAAACCGCGGTATACCTATCAGGTAGTGTAGTAGCAGGTGGCAGGCGGCTGCTAATGCATCCCCTACATTAATGAAGAGAACTGCTGGGCAACACTTCCTCCCAAACAATCCCCATCATCGATGAAGAGAACTGCTGGTAAGCACCCCCTCTGAAACCATCCCCTACATCAATGAAGAGAACTGCTGGTCAACACTTCCTCCCAAACAATCCCCTTCATCAATGAAGAGAACTGCTGGTCAACACTTCCTCCCAAACAATCCCCTTCATCAATGAAGAGAACTGCTGATTAACACTTCCTCCCAAACAATCCCCTACATCAATTGAGAGAACTGCTGCTCAACACTTCCTCCCAAACAATCCCCTCCATCAATGAAGAGAACTGCTGGTCAAGACCCACTTCCAAAGAATCCCCTACATCAAAGAAGAAAACTGATGGTCAACACCTTCTTCCATACCATCCCGTACATCAATGAAGAGAGCTGCTGGTCAACACCCCCTCCCAAGCAATTCCATTCACCAATGAAGAGAACCGCTGGTCAACACCCCCACCCAACCAATACCCTACATCAGTGGAGAGAACTGCTGGTCAACACCCCCTCCCAAACAATCCCTACATCAATGAAGAGAACTGCTGATCAACACCCCCGTTCATACAATCCCCTACATCAATGAAGAGAGCTGCAGGTCAACACCCCCCTCCCAAACCATCCCATGCACTAATGCAGGGAACCTCTGATCAACACCCCCACCCAAACAATCCCCTACATCAATGAAGGGAACTGCTGGTAAGCACCCCCTCACAAACAATCCCATACATCGATGAAGAGAACTGTTGGTAAATACCCCCTCCCAGGCATTCCCCAACATCAATGAAGAGAACTGCTGGTGAACACATCCTCCCAAACAATCAAATCAAACTTTCCTCGCCTCTTTTTGATCCTACCGAAACTTTTCCACTAAAGTTGGTACTGCCAGGCAGCTGAAAAAACAGAAAAGTGAGAAGCTTCACCGTTTTCATAGGCAATGACGCTGCGTGATGAGCCTCTCAGGGGAATGGTGAAATTTATCACCACTGCTCGTTGCAAGACTCGGCTTTGAGATGGAGCTATTGCATCATTGTTGTTATTTTAGTACATTCACACTAATTTGTTTAATCATGTAGATACAATTACCTGTATACTATTAAACACATCTACACACGAGACAATTTTGTGTTTCATTAATTGGATGATATCCTAATAGCATTCAAACGGACATATATTGCCAATATAACGACATTATCGATCTAGTCTGGCCTAATAGCTTTAAAGTTGATATTAATTCCTGACGAAAACAAAATTGCTGGGTCATCAAAAGACAGCTGTCAGGAAATGAATGCTTTTTATACGATAATTCACGGAGTGATCATCCTTTGCTATTCAGTTCAATGCTTCACAGTATCAAAAAAACGTTAAAATGTTTTGGTTACTCTTATTTAAGATGTATTGCTTACTCATCCTGAGTTGTTGGCATCGTTTCGGCATAAATACATACCTGAGGTTTCTTATGCTGCCTTCGGGATATTTTCATTGTTGTATCATTTTGCAATTCGTTTCGTTACTTCACGAGTTTTTGGAAGGTCAATACTCCGATGATATGTTTTTTTTTTGTTTATTTAAACATATTCGGTCCAGCTAGTGTAGTACAAGACGTTCTGTACCTAAGCCCATGCGTCAAATACCATGTCGGATTTACACAATGGGAATTTAAACAGTGTAAGTGGAAACAGTAGATGGATGCAATAGTTTGTCTGGCGCTCTCTACATGTTCTCTATTATCTGTATATGAACAAAGTAGATTATTATTTTTCTGAAATAAATTCTTTGAATGACATTTTGAAGCAATTTTAGTCAATAAGAACATTAACAATTCCACAGTCGAATCATTGTAATAACAAGTTCACAAGTGTTGACGAGATTATTTATAAAGTCCATTGGAAAACCTTTGGTACGAGATGACTTTGCTTTCATTGCTTCAAACCCTTAAAGTTATTTATACCATATTTCTTATGAAAGAACACAATTAAATCAACTTTTATATATTCATTCTAGACCAAACTAGCTTAAATTTCAGTAATTGAACGGAGCCAAAGGAATAAAAAATTAGATTACATTAAACGTTATGATCCACAAAAACATGAATGATGGTTAGCGCCAGCACGCATGGGACAAGGATCAGGGGAAGTGGCCCAGATAACATTTGTCGACGGGCGAACAGGGGTTCAGAGTGAGCAGCGAGTACAATAAATGCCGGGAGTAATAAAAAAGTGGGTTCTGAAAAGAGCGTTGAAACACGTGATGCCCGCACGATAAATAACACCGTCGTTTGTTTGTTATGTTTTGTTAGATGGGTACACATAGAAGGGTGGGGAATCGGGGCCAAAACAAGGAAGAAGGGCGGTCTGAGCACTAAGACGATGAGAAGCCGACGCAAAGAATAAGGGCAGTCTGATTTCAGAGACGAAAGGCGTCGGCGCATGAGAGGAAGGCGGTCCAAGCTCTGAGACGAAGCGCGGTCAGCAAAAGGAAAAAAAACCTCTGAGCTGTGAGATGAAGCTCGGTCAGCAAAAGGAGGCATAGCAGTCTGAGCTCTGGGGAGATGCGCTGTCAGCAAAAGGAGGAATAGCAGTCTGAGCGATGAGACGAAGCGCGGTCAGCAATAACAGGAAGAGCAGTCTGAGCTCTGAGATTAAGCGAGGTCAGCAAAAGAAGGACTTGCCTAAAATTTTTGCTAGTGAGGGTACCATTTAGGGTGACCCAGATGCCATGGCTGCCAACGCAATACGAATTACCCCCTCTTGAAACTCGTGCAAGATTTTCCAAGGAATGGATTACTGATCCTGTGATTTCCGTTGAAGAATTGGACGGCTTGTCAAATTACTCGTCCATCACTTCAGGCGCTGGTGGCTCGTCCACTGACTTGTCCAGCGCTGCAGTTGTTGGTGGCTTATTCGCTGATCGTTCCATTGCAACAGGGGCTGGTGGCTCGTCCACTGACTTGTCCAGCGCTGCAGTTGTTGGTGGCTTATCCGCTGATCGTTCCATCGCAACAGGGGCTGGTGGCTTGTCTCCTGTCCTGTCCACAGCTGCAGCGACGGTTGGCTCGTCCGCTGACTTGTTCACAGCGGCTGTGGCTAGTGGCTCTTCAGTGACTTGTCCACAGCTACAGAGTTTGGGGGTTCGTCCGCTGACATGTCCACTGCTGCCGTAGTCGGTGGCTTGTCTATGGGTCAGTCCACCGCAAAAGGGGCTGGTGGCTTGTGTGCTGAAATTTCGACCACTACACGTGTTCGTGATTTGACAAATGCAGGGGCTTGGGGTTCGTCCGCCGACATGTCCACATCTAGATGCTCTTCTACTAACATGTCCATCACAGCAATATCGGGATGCTCGAAGAAATGTTATCCATGGCAACTTGATGGTGGTGATCCTCCAAATGTTAAAGTGATCGTATTTGCAGATGGCATATCAGTCTAAGGAACTCATGAGCATTTGAAGCTTTGGTGGAAAGCTCCCGAGGAATGTGGTAGAAAGTTTGGTTATTTTCAGAATGCATCCAAATCCCATCTAATTCTGAAGGACGGCAAATGAAGTGTAGCTAAAAAATCTTTGGTGACAAAGACAAAGTTACTAAGAACATTGACAATGACGAAGCTTTTGAGATCAAGATGTCAGTCGAAGGGCAACGCTATCTCGAATCCTCCATTGGGACGAAATATTACAAAAACAAATTAGCAAAGTCCAAAATTGAAGCTCGGTGCGATCAATTGGAAAAAATGTCACGGTTCGCTGAGACGGAATCTAACGCAGCGTTCGAAGCTTTCGCATTTGGACTAAAACATCGCTGGACATACGGAATGCGAACGATGCCAGGCATTGAGGATCTTCTGAGACCACTCGAAGATGTCATTGCTATCAAATTTATTCCTGTTCTGATCGGAAAGAAAGTCTCTCCTTAATTAAGAAACCTGATGGCTCTCCCTCCTCGACTGAGGGGCAGGGGATTAATGAACCCAACAGAAGTTTCTGAGGATGAGTTACACAACTCTGGGACTATAACCAGGTCCTTGGTAGAAGATATCGTGATGCAGAATATCAATCATTCTTCTACTGCCGAATTAACCAAAGTTACACTAAAGAACATTTCCCAGATGAGAGCAGACAAACTTGAGGCACGACTCGAGAGTTTATTGGATTCAATTAGGATTGATTCGACTCAGGGTAGTGAAGGAGAGAAAATGATTGAATGTTATGTCAGGAGCGTCAAACTGGTTGACTTCCCTTCCGCTTGCTGACAAAGGGTTTGCTCTCAGCAAGCAAGAATTACGCGATTAAGTTCTATTGAGATGCAAGCTCGACCTGGATGGGCTACCAGAGCGATGTCCATGTGGTGATTTTTTTCCACTAAATCATGTAAAAAGCTGGCTTCGTTACTCTATGCCACAATGACATTCGTGACATTAATAAGGAAATGTTGTATGAAGTGTGTCACGATGTTAGACCTGAGCAAATTCTAGCCCCCCCCCCCTCGTTTCCGGTCATCAAATGTGAGCGGCGAGGCAGATGTTGACATCAGTGCTCGTGGATTTTGGGTCCGTGAGCTATGAGCATTTCTGACGTAAGAGTATTTCACCCATTTGCTCCGTCCTACCGACTCATGAGCCTACAGGCAACTCATCGTCATCGCGAATCTGAAAAACGACTAGCATACGATGATAGAATTCTCCAAATCGAGATGGGAAGATTCACTGCATTGATATTCTCGACTTCGGGAGGGATGTCATCCGGATCAGAGTGCCATGCTTTCTATCGCAAACTCGCAGAGTTTCTCGCTGAACACAGATCATTGCCAAAAAATACTGTGACTGCCCGGCTGCGATGCCGACTCAGTTTCTCCCTACTCAGGTCTGCCCTCATCTGCCTTCGGCGAACGAGGACGCCGTATAGGGTTGAGTCGCTGAGCGACACAGCAATCGATGCCACGGTGGCAATGGGGCAACCAAACTAATGATAGGGATAATATTTGCTGTTTTTTGTAGGCATCAAGTCATTTGCGGGCAAACGAGTGACTTCCTATTACTAGTTTTTTTCTCAAGTATTATGAATTGCTAATTAATGTGGAGTCACGTGACCTGGGGCTAATGAGCTGCTTATCCAAAATGCATAGGACGTCAGTCAGTGTAGAGACACATGGCCTGGGGCTAATGAACTGTTTATCCAGAATGCATAGGAGGCCAGTCAATGTGGAGTCACATGGCCTGGGGCTAATGAGCTGCTTATCCAGAATGCATAGGAGGCCATTCAATAGGAGTCACATGGCCTGGGGCTAATGAACTGTTTATCCAGAATGCATAGGACGCCAGTCAATGTGGAGCCACATGGCCTGGGGCTAATGAACTGTTTATCCAGAATGCATAGGAGGCCAGTCAATGTGGAGTCACATGACCTGGGGCTAATGAGCTGCTTATCCAGAACGCATAGGACGCCAGTCAATGTGGAGTCACATAGCCTGGGGCTAATGAACTGTTTATCCAGAACGCATAGGACGCCAGTCAATGTTGAGTCACATGGCCTGGGGCTAATGAACTGCTTATCCAAAATGCATAGGACGCCAGTCAGTGTGGAGTCACATGGCCTGGGGCTAATGAGCTGCTTATCCAGAATGCATAGGATGCCAGTCAATGTGGAGCCACATGACCTGGGGCTAATGATCTGCTTATCCAAAATGCATAGGATGCCAGTCAATGTGGTCACATGGCCTGGGGCTAATGGGCTGCTTATCCAAAATGCATAGGACGCCAGTCAATGTGGAGTCACATGGCCTGGGGCTAATGAGCTGTTTATCCAGAATGCATAGGACGCCAGCCAATGTGGAGCCACATGGCCTGGGGCTAATGAACTGTTTATCCAGAATGCATAGGAGGCCAGTCAATGTGGAGTCACTTGGCCTGGGGCTAATGAACTGTTTATCCAGAATGCATAGGAGGCCAGTCATTGTGGAGTCACATGGCCTGGGGCTAATGAACTGCTTAACCAAAATGCATAGGACGCCAGTCAATGTGGAGCCACATGGCCTGGGGCTAATGAACAGTTTATCCAGAATGCATAGGACGCCAGTCAATGTGGAGCCACATGGCCTGGGGCTAATGAACTCTTTATCCAGAATGCATAGGACGCCAGTCAATGTGGAGTCACATGGCCTGGGGCTAATGAACTGTTTATCCAGAATGCATAGGAGGCCAGTCAATGTGGAGTCACATGGCCTGGAGCTAATGAACTGCTTATCCAAAATGCATAGGACACCAGTCAATGTGGAGCCACATGGCCAGGGGCTAATGAACTGCTTATCCAGAATGCATAGGACGCCAGTCAATGTGGAGTCACATGGCCTGGGGCTAATGAGCTGCTTATCCAGAATGCATAGGACGCCAGTCAATGTGGAGCCACATGGCCTGGGGCTAATGAACTGTTTATCCAGAACGCATAGGAGGCCAGTCAAAATGGAGTCACATGGCCTGGGGCTAATGTTCTGCTTATCCAAAATGCATAGGACGCCAGTCAATGTGTAGCCACTTGGCCTGGGGCTAATGAACTGCTTATCCAGAATGCATAGGACGCCAGTCAATGTGGAGTCACATGGCCTGGGACTAATGAGTTGCTTATCCAGAATGCATAGGACGCCAGTCAATGTGGAGCCACATTGCCTGGTGCTAATGAACTGTTTATCCAGAATGCATAGGACGCCAGTCAATGTGGAGGTACATGGCCTGGGGCTAATGAGCTGCTTATCCATAATGCATAGGACGCCAGTCAATGTGGAGCCACATGGCCTGGGGCTAATGAACTGCTTATCCAGAATGCATAGGACGCCAGTCAATGTGGAGTCACATGGCCTGGGGCTATTGAGCTGCTTATCCAGATTGCATAGGACGCCAGTCAATGTGGAGTCACACGGCCTGGGGCTAATGAACTGCTTATCCAGAATGCATAGGACGCCAGTCAATTGGTGTCACATGGCCTGGGGCTAATGAACTGCTTATCCAGAATGCATAGGACGCCAGTCAATGTGGTGTCACAGGCCTGGGGCTAATGAACTGCTTATCCAGAATGCATAGGACGCCAGTCCGCATGCAATGTTGTATGTCCAGTTCACATTCTCACAGTGCTATATTCGTCTGTACCACTTTCTATAATTCTAAATTAGGCACTTCCAATAACGCAATTCAATAAAGTTTGATTTCCGATTGTATATTATGATGACGAAAGAAGCACTAAAAAATAGTGATGGAGGCAAATTGAAAAAAAAGGAAGCGCAGTCTGAGTGCTGAGACGGAACGCGGTCAGCAAAAACAGGAAAAGCAGTCTGAGCTCTGAGATGGAGAGCGTCCGGCACAGGAATGTCAGAGGTCGGTGCTCCGAGACAAAACGCATCTGTCAAAATGAAGAAGGGCAGTCAAAGATCTGAAACAAAACTCGGTCATCACAACGAATCGAAACAGTCTCAGTTCTTTGACAGTACAAAGACGGTCATATCGACATGAGGCGGCCCTAGCTCATAGACGAAGCGCATCCGGTACAAATTAGTCGGGCGATCTGAACACTGGGGCCGAGGAAGGTGCGGTCTGAGTTCTGAAACAAAATGCTATTGGCGCATGAAAGGAGAAGGGTCTAAGCTATGAAACAAAGTGCGGCCGGCCCAATGAAGAGATGCAGTTTGAGCTCCCAGACGGAATGCGGCTGGCACAAAGGAGAAGAACAGAGTGAGGTCCAAGACGAAGCTCGTCCGACACAATGGCGCAAGAATGAGGGATGGTTCAAGGTGTGAGACGAAGCGCGAGCGCCTTATTTTACTCCAATAAATATGAGAAAAAGAGCTACAAGAATTTGGAAGCTTAGATGTTTGCGCTATGAGGAACGCAGTCGACAGGAGCTGGCGGAATCAGCCGTGGTGCACGGTGAACACGCAAGTTGTGCACTAGCAAGGAAAGCTATATAATTGCTAAGTTGTTTGTACTTCTATCAGGATCATCTAATAAGGTATTCAGGCATCAAATCGAATGCTGTGCGGATTTTTGTTGTGCAAACACAAAATGTTTGTTTCAAACCTATCTGGTTATCTCTCATTTGCCAAGGGATTGATTAAAAAAATCAGTACGTATTTTTCCAGGCATTGCAACATACGATAAACGTTGTTGTTTTTCTGATCTCCATTGCCGGTAGACTCTAACATGCAGCTGCAGTTTTTATCAACAAAATACCGATGAAAATTGGTGCAAACAATCGTAACCGTAGAAATTCCTTTACATCAACTAGTTAAAAGGTCTGGTCGCAAAAATGCCTTGGACAGCCTATTCCTACCATATGCAACTTCAATACATTATTATCAAGTAACGTTGTTCAAATGAGATTCAAGTTTCTTCGTCGAAAAGATATCGATTAGATCTATGAAAAGAACTTCGACAAACAGCCACTAGAAATGTGTATACTTGCAAGATGGTCGTGCACATAAATCGGGATTAGAGTACGACTAGGGGAAGGAAATTACAATTTTTTTTAATGAGGTGTTCAATCCAGACAATAGTACACCAAGCATTTTTCTTGGATTGGATGTGAAACAGATATTCACATTTAGCCTGATGAACGAATGAACCTGCGTGGCACTATCTACTGAGTGTTATATATTGATTCACAAATTTCACTGAATCAATCTGAACATTTTTCTAGAGTTTCATCTTATGGAATTCATCACTCCAACTTATTACGATACAGAAACGTCGATAAATCACCCATGAATACCCAAACCAAATAAATAAATATTTTCCATTATCTAACATGCATGAATTGATATACCGTCGAATAGTTATGAAGTAATTTTGTCTTTCATCCATCGCTCGCGCAGTAACTAATCCGTTAGGTAGACTGCGGAACGTGGAAACTTCCGTGAGGCGTGATTTCAGGAAAATCCGTTGTACTGACGTCTATCCTGATGGCGTCGCCTCTAAGACAAGGTCTACTTTTAGCCCGAGATGGGTGCTGGATTCCTGGCGATAGTGCACGCTTGGAATGTCGGTATGGATTAAATTCAGTACCCATTCGGACCTTTCTAGTCCTGACGTCTACAAAGTTTATGCTCGATTTCATGCAACAAACATTTTGGTCTGCCATGCGCTTTATAAAAATGCATATTATTATGAATAACTACACTTTCACGCATATTTTTAAATTGACGATCATACATTTTTTTTTTCAATATTGAACATCATAAAATATTCAACTGACTTATACAAAATGTATTCAATTGAACCAGGTTCAATTAGACTCTCTAGTCTATGCAAAACTAGTTTTCAACTAATTATACCAATCCCTCCGATAAGTGGTTCCGCAAAATTTATTTACTTTTATATCACATTATTAATCCCAGGCATAAAATAGTATTACATGGCGGCCATCGCTATAAAATAATCAACGGGGACTGTGGTGTACTACTGCTCGCATGCAACACTTCAAATTGTGAGTGCTTGTTAACCTTCTAATTGAACATTTAATCATAAGCAAAATACGTTATCCAAAAATTAATTTCGACTGAACTACAATTTTATAACCCGGTCAAAATATTTGACGCTCATCCGTGAAAGCCCGCCTCATTTGCGCTTTAATCAGACACTAAAAATGACACAAACGTGGGCTTTGCTGTCGCATAATCCAGTGAACCAGAGTACAAAAGCGTATTTCTGGTCTATTGCGATCAGCAGATTGTGCACGTCAGCGCACCGATGATACATGCTTGTAATATAAAGCACGCTACTAGTTGGGAGGATAGTATCTAATAATGTTCGCCCCCTGTTACCAAGTGGGAAAAATGATTGAAATAAACTTACGACTGCAGTTTTTTTCTGATAAAAGGGTATTGCAACTGAACTACGGTACAATTGTAACATGAATTACTCCTAATTGTTCTGGTCACGCCCATTCATCTTCGCTGGGTTTACTCTATTTAAGAAGAAATGTGCCGCACGTGCATTTTTTTTTGCATTCAATTTTTTTATTTCAAATTTTAGCCGCCCTTATTTGCAATCCTGCCACACCGTAGGATGAAGTTCTCGTCCTGTCCCGCTCATGTCTCCTTGCCAATGACCTCATTGATATTCTCCACGTTACCCAAGTTCTGTTACGCCAACGAACTCTACTTTAACTGTTTTTCATAAAGGACAAATAGACCAAAACATTCCAATTTCTCAAGGTTGTGGCAGAAGCGCTCGAGCAGACTTGGTCGAAATAACTCAGAGTTAATTTGGAGGCGCTTCACGCAACAAGTGTCCGTTTGTTGCGCACTAGCCAGCGCAATTGTCATCACTTTTCTGTCGGGCTGTACAGACGCGGGTTTGTGTGCATGTGAATATGTGCAGAACCTTTATACGGGTTGGTTGCAATATATGTTTATTTTAAGAACTGAAAACTTGTTTGATATGAATGGAGGGGGGGGATACGATATTGAAAATGTCTCCTGTAAACCGGAACAAAATTTTGCTGGAATTCCTTACACGGAGTTTTATCACCGATCAGTAAGCTGTAAATCGTGATTTCTGTTCTGATGTTGAGCAAAATATTTCTGAATACATTGATGACATTTTCTTTCATGGTGAAAAAAACTCAACAAATAATTCATTACAACACATTTTAATTAGCCGAGTAAAAAATAAT
>SDVV010030294.1:0-11693 GCA_016164225.1 Gammarus roeselii | reverse complement strand
TTCATTCCAACCTGGGACGTTATATTTGCTCGGTTTTCTACTGCCAAAAACACGCCGTCCTGCAATTAATATACACTGCCTCGTACAGCCATACAGATTATTCAATCTTACGTTATCAACACCTTCATTCACTCTGAGAAGCCTATCAGGAATATTTGCAAGAAGGACATCGAGCTCAGCATAGAATCTGTCCAGTAGTCTCTTAATATCAAAATTCCAATCAATCGTCCTAACCTCGCGAGAGTTAGGTTGTCTAGGGGTCTGCATTCCCTCTACACTCAGAGTTACCCCTAAAACACGGTGATCCGAGCAGGCAGCAAGTGACAGGAAATTGTTGCATCTACTAGAAGAGAGGACAAAGCAATATGATCGATCCATGAGGGGGAAAGAGAACCGTGATTCACATGCGTGTACGTGTCCGGTGGCAGCAGCCTTGTGTCCTGAAATGCAACATTATGCTCAGCAAATAGCTCTTCCATCTCAATGAACCTATTTGTGTGTGGTGAGGCATTAATATCTCCGAAAATACACACTTGTTGCTCTTCCCTACTCTCCAATATACCCCCAAGAACACCCATGCATCTGAGATATTCCTCCCGATTTTCACCGGAGTTGACCGGGAAGTAAACATTTAAGAACAGAACAGAAGTTTCGATAATTGTAACGCTCAGACCCAGGATTCTGTTGAAATCATATTTCCTAACTTTTATATGTGGGCTCAGAGATAGTTGTCAAATGAATGTCAAACCCCCATGTGGCCTCCCCACCCTGATTTCCCTAGTCTCATCGACAGAGGAAATTGGGAATGAAGCTATCTTTTCTCCCAGAGAGGAGGGTAAATTAGGCTGCCAGGGATGAAGCCACGTCTCCTGCAAAGCTACTAACTGAGTTGTTTTGCAGAGGTCTGCGACATAGGCTTCACAATTTCCCGCTAAGCCAAAACAATTCAGAGAGGCAATTCGAACTTCTGTTCTGCTCAGAGTACTTGATATTAAAGATGCTTAGAGCTTGACATGATCTGTAAAATTTATTGTCCCTTACATGTCGATTTCTTGAACCGCTGTATTTCAGAAAATAATAACTTATTTACAATTGTTTAGGAATACCTGTTGGCGCCAGAAACATTAGCATACGCTGTGTGGGTTGAATGTGTGTTGGCTATATAACAGAGTCAACTATGGAATATTTTCTATGGGGATGGATAGTAGAAAACATGTTCTTGATGTGTAGGATAACCACAATATTGAAGATAGGTTGTTTGGGGTGACCCTGTGGTACTAGGGTACTAATTTTCATCAGTTTTAGTGGTAGACACTTTGCAATAAATGTTTTAGAAGTACTTTCCCCATCGATGTACTCTGCTTTTAATTGGTTATTTTTTTGCATTTCTATTTAAATGTATCTTTAACAATGTGAGCATGGCAATGGTTACTCAAGCATATATAAGTCCTACCTAGTATTACAAGATTCATCAAATTAATTGTACCGGTAAAAAAAAATTCAGGCGGTAGCTATTTAACGGAATTTTCATTGAAAAAAACTTACATGAAGATAAGAATGACAAGTCAACAGGTTCTAAGTTTTTACATCCAATTAACAATGATTAGTTGGGAAAACAAACTGCGGGCATTGCACGAAAGATTCCTCCTTGTCGATCTGTAGGAGGTACAATGTCTTGGTATTCCAGATCCAGCAGCTGTTGTTGGCTCGTGCTAGGCAGCTGCAGGTTGTCAGCTGTTGTCGGCTCGTGCTTACCGGGGCAGGTTGTCAGCTGTTGTCGGCTCGTTGTTGCCAGCCGCAGATCGTCAGCTGATGTCGGCTCAGGCCTACCAGCTGCAGGTCGTCAGCTGTTTTTGTCAACCGGAGCCTCCAGGCAGAGGTATTTTGTTCCCCCATGGCATGTGGTTTTTCAAGATCCATCGTTGATCCGGCGATATTACGTCGTTGTACCTCCACTGGTGTTGTCTTGCATGCTTGCCTCTTTTCCGCAACTGTGGAGCTGGTTACTCCCCAGCGCCGGAGGCGTTCGTCTTCAGCACTCCTGTTCGCAATGAAAACACAAGGCTGGGTGTTGTCAGCAGTGTATTGGGTTTAGCCCCTATGCTCACTAAACACAAGGCTGGGTGTTGTCAACAGTGTTTTGGGTTCAGCCCCTTTGCTCACTAAATACAAGGCTGGGTGTTGTCAACAGTGTATAAGGCTGGGTGTTGTCAGCAGTGTATTGGGTTTAGCCCTTATGCTCACCAAACACAAGGCTGGGTGTTGTCAACTGTGTATTGGGTTCAGCCCCTATGCTCGCTAAACACAAGGCTGGGTGTTGTCAGAAGTGTATTGGGTTTAGCCCCTTTGCTCTCTCCAAAGCCGTTCCTGTACATATGGTGCAGATGGCTGTTCCAACAGTGTTACCGCAAAAGTTAATTGTCACTGTGACTGTTACTTATTGGCATTAGTATTTCAATTGTGGGGACATCTGTCCTCTGCAATCCTGATGCCAATGTCTAATCTAAAGAAGATCTCATCCTGTAAACGAACAAGTTAGAGTTAGTTATATATGAAAACATGACATTTATAATGAATCAAATGATTAATCACAATAGGCATGCACAATTTTAATGTCACTCGAAGATGTAGCAGAAGCAGATACCTGACAACCCATACAAGAATATTAAACATTCGAGAAATATAATCCATACACGCCTTTTGCCAACCCAACACACAAGCTGTGGATTTGATTCATGAAAAAAATAATTGAGGCCCGTATTTTCGACGAAGAATTAAGAGATCTTTATAAGAGGCTTGACAGATAGAAGGATCTCAGCGGCGTCGCGGCGCAAGTAACAAAATTCAACCCATCATAACCACCTGATTAACCAAGGATAAAATCTTCAGAGCTAGGCAGAGAAGATACTTATTATAGGTTATTAGTTGTTACTTGTTTGCATTTAATATTGCACTAATTCTGCTGTAAGGTAGAGTGGTAATTTGTGGCCACTGCAGATCATACGGTCCTAACGTACTGAAAATGCTTTCTTGATTGGAATACATTGAAATTTCAGGAGAAAGTTAGTCTACAAAATTGGAAGGCAGGCTCTGTGGGATACTTTAAATCCTACTGCTGCTGAGACATGCTTCTTAAGTCAGCTCTACTTACTACCCAGTCCCTAATTATGCAAGACTTGTGACCATGGAACTTACGTAGCCTATGAATAAGGCGCGTAGACAAATTTCCTCAATCGGGGATGAGGGGCGGTTTCCATTATTTATTATAGGTATTGAAGTTTCTTTGATGAAGTCTGTGCATTTTTAGACATCAACTGTTCAGTACTTAAAGTTTTTGGAATTCAAACAGTGGTGGATCTCAAAAGGAAGGGGGGGGGAATTCGAAGTGGCATTCGTGAGCACCTCCACCTACATCCAGTCCTAGGCTCCTTCCTGATGGAGATGAGGATAAAAGCTACTATTTGAATTCAGAGTGTCAATCAAAGAAATGAGCAAGTTTCAATCGCCTTAATGGCACAATTTTCTTGATTTCGACTGTGGATGTTCCTACTTTGTCTGCGGTTTATCCTCTGGCCAGGAGCATAGAGTCTTAGCTCTAAATTTAGGCTAGCATGTATGATTCCAATTACATTCAAAGTATGAATATCCTTCTCACCATTTGTCCTCGACATTGCGCCATAAAACCATAATAATTTCGTACTCACACTTTCACCGCCCCATGAATTACTTCATGACATGCGGCCGCGAGACTTAGGAATTGCACATCATGGGTTGGGTGGCCGCAGTCATAAATTCATTGATTGACATGTTGCATATTTAATTGCGGGTAACATTTATTTTTCCTCACTCCAAATTAAAGGGAGCAGCGCAACTTGAAGCCCAGTACTGTGAAGTACGGGTACGATTATTACCTTGATATTAGTTAGTGGGCACTGAATGGTGACGTCAACAAGTGCTTCGCAAATCAGCGCGTCCCGGCACTACACCACACGGTACAAAACAAAAATTGGTGTGGATGAATGATTATTCGTTTTATAGATCACAAACACCTAATTTTAATATTGTATTCTTTCTCGTTTCATGGGTTCTATTATTTATCTGTGCCCTTCTTTCGTGGGGATCAATTTTGCATTGGTTATATAATTAGGCATCGTTTGACGCCCGTAGAGGCACTTGGTGGACTATGCGGTGTGTTAGTCTCTAGTCCAACCTACGGTGGGAGAATTTGCTCTCTCCCGGGGGCCTAATAAATGTCAGAGCACAGCTAGGCATTTCGGTGACTAAGTGCCGAAACGATAATTAAATTTATCTTAGTGTGAAAATTTCATAACAGTGTGCGTGGAGGGGACGAGGCGAGTCTAGGCAGATTAAGGCGGGTGGAGGCGAGTCGACGGGGGTGGCGATGAGCCGAAACCAGTTGAGGCTGGTCGAGACGAGATGACTCGGGAGGCGGGGAGTAATCGTGGGGCCCGAGGAATTATTATTATTATTATTATTAAATAATTTATTTCCATCGTCTAGCAATGAGTTTTCACACTTAGGTATAATACATCAAACTTAGTTTTCATATGCGCTATTAGAATAAGCGGAACTCGGGGAACCGTGTGCTTCGGAGAACCGGGGGACTTGGAAGACCAGGAGGATTTGGGTGACCCACTAGGACCCTTCTGGGGCTCTTTGGGACTTCTTTAAGATTCTTTGGGCCCTCATGAGGATCATTGGGGTCATCTTGAGGCCCCTCATAACCCTGTGACCGCTGCTTCCTCCTCCTAAAACTGTAAAACCCATCCACATAAACCATGTGCAATGCTTGAGTAGAAAAATGAGTTCTTCCAGCCCACGGATTACTTCCGCAAAAGAGAAGAGCAGCGTCGAGACTGGTCGAGGAGCGTCGAGCCTAATCGAAACAAGTTAAGGCCAGTCGAGTTGGTGGGCGACGAGTCGAGACTGGTCTAGAGTCGAGGCAAGCCGAGATGAGCTGAGACGGGGGGGACTCGAGGGGCACGAGGGCCCCGGGAGATTTGGGTTACCCTCAGAGACCCATCGGGCTCCTTCGGGACCCTAGGGTCCTCTGCCCTTCCCACCCCACTCCCACCCTCCAAAACGTATCCCCTGAGACGTAAGTAATCCAACGAATTCCGTATATGACGTCAATAATCCAAGTAGTTTTTCGGCCCATGATGTGCTTGCGCGAGGATAGGGAGACAGGTCTAGGCTGGTCGAGGTGTGTCAAGACGAGTCTGGACGAGTTAAGGCAAGTCGAGTTGGACTGATTAAGATAAGCCGAGACTGGTCGAGACTTGGGCATCTGGAGGACGGGGGCACTCGAGGACCCGGGGTACTGGGGAGATTCTGGGACCGGAAACCTATGTGACTCCTTTAGTTCCTTTCCGGGACCCCTGAGATTTTTTTGGAGCCGGAGGGCCTTTCCTCCTTTCCTTTCCCTTCATTTCTTTCCTTCTCACCGCACAAAATTGTGTCCGCTGAAATAGTGCAATTGTGATGAGTGCGATTCTATCTGTAAACCATGAATAACCTTAGTTCTCTCAGTCTGGGCGCGCTGATGCGTGTATGGACTGCATGTATGTTTTGGAAATCGCCTGATCGGCGTGAATGAGAATTTTGCGATCATGGTAATTATGTACTTGACCTAGACCGCATAGCTGTAAATACTGTTTTGTGTTGGTGTCTAAATTGACTTAATCCGTTTAGTCATATACCTTTTATCGACTGTAATATATTGGGTATATGTGCACACTAGTGTGCGTACATACTAAACTTGAAGGTATAGTAGTTTTAAAGTGGTGATTCATCTTGCGAAAGTGTTTCTGTGCGCGCCGGCGTGCGTGTGCCGCGGATGCAGTTTTCGAGTAGTTCTGACCTTAGCACCGCTGTTTTCCTCGTACACAAGAGGTGTGCGAGTCTAATAGAATCAATTATCTTAGTGCCCTACGAGAGAGCATGCGATGACTCGCGTTGGGGCTCCGGTGGAAATTGCGCCCAAATAAAATCTAAAAAACAATCTTTTTATCGCGATATGCGTCAGCCGGAGAGGATGATACATCCAGTACGGGTATGACACCAAAAATCAGCACATTAAGTCGCTGCACCACACAGTAGAAACAAAAAAGCCCATATCGCGGCAAGCGTCAGCTAGAGATGATACTACAAAGGCGGGTATGGCTTTGCCTGACAATGTCTGATGTGACGCCACATTGAAACGACAAAGCAACTAAGCAGAAGCGGACGCCACGTTCTCTTAGATGTTATAAGTTTGAATTCAATTATTTTATTGGTACAATTTCAGGGGACGTCACATCAGGGTCTGTATCTTCTAATGCCTTGGCAAAATCGTATCTATCCATACCTTTAAGCAATCAGTCAGCGTCCGATTGATTGACTTGAACGCAGAAGTGCCCCGTGTATCGGGTTTGAAATAAACGCACTGTTAATTTAATATGTTGTTACTTCGACTGAGAGACCAGGAGTGTCATCAGTACTACTCACTTCGATTGAGAGACCAGGTATGTCATCAGTACTCACACACTTCGACTGAGAGACCAGGAGTGGCATCAGTACTCACTAACTTCGACTGGGAGACCAGGAGTGTCGTCAGTAGTCACTCACTTCGACTGAGAGACCAGGAGTGTCATCAGTACTCACTCACTTCGACTGAGAGACCAGGTGTGTCATCACTACTCACTCACTTCGATTGAGGGACCAGGAATGTCATCAGTACTCACTCACTTCGACTGAGAGACCAGGAGTGTCATCAGTTCTCACTCACTTCGACTGAGAGACCAGGAGTGTCATCAGTACTCACTCACTTTGACTGAGAGACCAGGAATGTCATCAGGACTCACTCACTTCGACTGAGAGAACAGGTGTGTCATAAGTACTCACTCACTTCGACTGATAGACCAGGTGTGTCATCAGTACTCACTCACTTCGACTGAGAGACCTGGTGATGCATCAGTACTCACTCACTTCGACTGAGAGACCAGGAGCGTCATCAGTACTCACTCACTTAGACTGAGAGACCAGGAGTGTCATCAGTACTCACTCACTTTGACTGAGAGACGAGGTGTGTCGTCAGTACTCATTCACTTCGACTGAGAGACCAAGAGTGTCATCAGTACTCACTGATCCTAAGTCCATCTGTCTTCGTACTAACTGATGCTGATAGAAATCAGCAACAGTTGGTACTGAGTAGAACGTTTGCTTGACCTAATATTACAATTTTTTTATGTATCGTAAGACTAGAATTTAATTTCTAGGACAGAACTTTGGTTGATGTTGCAGAGTTGGTGATATAACAATAATTTATTCTATAGCTTTGATTCTAAGCGTCAAAGTTAAATTCGATTGTTTTGAGATAATTAATTTCGTTATTTATGCAAGTGCTTTTGAGATAATTGTCTTGTACAGCTGGATCATAATTAAAAAAATAGAAGCCCTTCAAAATCCAGACTGGAGGATGTTGGGAAACACTTTGTTGATTGTTTTATTTTCTAATTTACCTGGTTTTGTGTATTGTGGCGGCCATTTTGGGCGCACGCTGTTTGTCGATTTTGTCATTGTCAATGGTGTATCTAAAATGGCAGCTAACAAGCTGCTTTACCTAGATAGTCTACCTAATTTATGTTAATCTATACTACTTAGAATTCTGAGTCTCTTGCATCTCGCTAGTCCAGAGGGTCTGGTCTTCATTTCAGTATACTCCAGGTGGCGTTGATGATGGTCCTGTACAAGGTCCTGTCGCATCTAACGGAGTTCAACTTCCAGCCCGCACACGGGCACAATTCACTCTGCCACGGCATTTCTCTCACACACAGGAAAACACTGGGCACAAGCCCGCCCTCTGGCGGTATACTTTGCACATCGTACTTCCTTCCTGATCACACCCGGGGGTTACTAATACATACTTGGCAATGCACTTTACTAATATTTACATTATCAAACTCGGTGATTTACCTTCAACGTTATCAATTAGCATTACTTCTATCTTATTACATGTATATTTAGAGACAAGTTAAAAAACTGAACCAGAACGAAGGCACAGATCCGGGCAAGCGAGGAGAGGGGAGCGGGGGGTGTTAAGACATCTCCCGCGTCTCTCCATTTCGCCAGCCACGAACCCTCCTGCCCAACTGTACTCTCAGAAGATGGCCTACACCATTAATATACACAATTTCTTCCTATGTGTAAGTGTTGGGGGATATAGGCCTTTCACAACAGCGTTGGTGAGATAATAATTTATTCTAAAGTTTTGATTCTAAAGCAAATCTCGACCGAGTCCCTGCTCTTTTTGACTACCATTTCTAATACATTCTCGCTCGACAAAAAATCAATATTTCAAGTAAATTAGTTCGAACTTTTACAGTTATCTCGATTGGAAATAAGTGCATGTACTAAGAAGTAATAATTTTCACCTAGTCGGTTAAAGTTTTTATGGCAGAAACGGCTGTGTCTGTGTTACGATAAAGTTTTGACGCTTGGCGCCTGAGGACATCGACTATTTCGCATTAACCCTGGTTACTCCATGCGTTTTGTTCAGCAGCGAAAGAAAATTCGTTAACGATTGAAGATTCATATAAATCAAGTGGAACTTTGATTGTTACATTCTATTTGTGATAATTATTTTGATGCAATCAAACCGACGTGGAAAATAATGATCTGTTTCGTCTGTGTAGATTAACCACAATGAAGTTTGTTTCGCAACTATACTTCAATATAATACAGTGCCTGACAAATGATCACGTACCCGAGCCCAACACCTCCTTCCCCTCATGTGTGATGAGTTAGGTCACATAGGGTCCAAGATCACACATAGATCCTAACAAATTTTGTTTGCCCACACACAACTTACGTATCACTGATAGCATCAGTCATCGCATGGTATTATAACATGAATGAAGTAACAGTTATTCTTCCTGGCCTCCAGACAAGGTCAAATGTTTTCTGTAGTCGTACTTCTAGTGAGTAGATACACTCGTTTTTACTATTTAATAGAACGTTAGTTGAAGAACGCCGGATCATGTAAAACAGTAATGTAAAACATTCGCTATTTGGTTGAATTATTATTAAAAAATTATATTATTTTAATAATTGTTCATACCGGTTAAATTACAGGTTTGATAGTTTTCCAGAAATTCAGAAGGACGAATTTCTGGAAAACTTTCTCAAATTTTCCAATATTCGGAGACATAATTTTTTGTCACCTGAAATTACATCTGTTGCTTCTTAAGAGAATTTTGACGAATTCAATTTTCACAAGCGAAAAATCTCCGGAAACTCATACCTAAGTATTCCACCCATATTCATTCGATAAACAGTTTCTTGCCTCTCTCCTGAACAGTAGACTCTGTCGCTAACCTGGCCCGCCTGCCTTATCTCGAAGGCTTAGGCCATCCTCTCTATATATGATAATGCAGAAGCGTTGCACTGAAGAGATTTTGGGCCTTCTTATTAGGTTCAGCAGGCAAGCCACTCCGAGGATGAGCTGGTCCTTGAAACATGATGCGTTGCTCAGCAGTCAAGCTACTCCGAGGATGATCTCGTCCTCGAAACATGATGCGCTGCTCAGCAGGCAAGCTACTCCGAGGATGATCTCGTCCTCGAAACATGATGCGTTGCTCAGCAGGCAAGTCACTCCGAGGATGAGCTGGTCCTTGAAACATGATGCGCTGCTCAGCAGGCCAGCTACTCCGAGGATGATCTCGTCCTCGAAACATGATGCGTTGCTTAGCAGGCAAGTCACTCAGAGGATGAGCTGGTCCTTGAAACATGATGCGCTGCTCAGCAGGCAAGCTACTCCGAGGATGATCTCGTCCTCGTAACATGATGCGTTGCTCAGTAGGCAAGCCACCCCGAGGATGAGCTCGTCCTCGAAACCTGACGCGCTGCTCAGCAAGTAAGTCACCTCAAGGCTGAACATGTTACGCTACTCTGAATTTTTTATACATATGTTTATAACAGTGAATAACAATACACTGCATATTTGAAGACAATGTATTACATAAATGATATAATACCTACATTGCAATAATTTGTCTTTTACCTACCCCAGCGTCCCGTATTTCATATGTCATGCCAAACTTCCCAGTTTGTTTTTGCTTTCATGCTTTTATTTTCAAAGGGATTGCGAGAGTCTTTTACTGGAAGTACGCGGAAAGAGTAACAGCCTGCGAAGCTTTTTCTCGATGTACGCATATGAAACGGGAAGCCTGAGTGAGTCTACTAGCCCCAGCGTCATGGGGATAGGAGGTAATGGCACGCTGAGTGCTGGTGGAAATGCATGGGAAAATTATCGGGAATCGTTAGATTAGATTGTTCAAGTTGCAAGAAATGCACTTGCACAGGACTCCCAGCATCAGCTTCTTTTGATTTGATTTGAGCCTCATTTCCACCGGAGCCCTAACGTGAGTCATAATAGGCTCCCCCGTAAGGCGTGACATCAGTTTGTCCAGGCTGAGAGACGTCATCCCAAAGAATCTATAGTGGTTGCTAAGGGCGTTAAACTGGGCCCATTGATGGGGACCAGCCAAGACGATAATCTGCACCAAGATGCACAAGCAGGCGGGTTGGATTTATCCAATATGAAGCACCCTCTGGGAGATGGACTAGGGTTAGTCTCCTGACTTCGGCTAAATGATAGGTAAGCATGGCTTCTATTATATACGGTACCCAAACTGCCACCTGGCGAATGGACATAAATCGACGGTGAGCTTGCGCGTTTTGGTGTTGTTTTTTGTATATGGTACATGGTAGGAAGCATGCGAGAGATAGATGAATCTCTCTCTAGTCAAAAATAGGCACAGTTCTAAGCGTTTTATGGTGGTCGTGCCGCTTCATAAAGGATGCTTAGCCCCATAAAAGATAACACTTTTACGCACGTAGTACGATGCACCCTCACACACGTAGTACGATGCACCCTCACGCACGTAGTACGATGCACTCTCTTATGCACGAAGTACGATGCACTCTCACGCACGTACTTTGATGCACCCTCACGCACGTAGTACGATGCACCCTCACGCACGAAGTACGATGCACCTTCACGCACGTAGTACGATGCACCCGCACGCACGTAGTACGATGCACTCTCACGCACGTAGTACGATGCACCCTCACGCACGTAGTACGATGCACTCTCACGCACTTAGTATGATGCTCTCTAACTCACGTAGTACGATGCACTCTAACTCACGTAGTACGATTCGCCCACACGCACTTAGTACGATGCACTCTCTTATGCACGAAGTACGATGCACTCTCACGCACGTAGTACGGTGCACCCTCACGCACGTAGTACGATGCACCCTCACGCACGTAGTACGATGCACCCTCACGCACGAAGTACGATGCACCCTCACGCACGTAGTACGATGCACCCTCACGCACGTAGTACGATGCACTCTCACGCACGTAGTACGATGCACTCTCACGCACGTAGTATGATGCACTCTCTCGCACGTAGTACGATGCACTCTAACTCACGTAGTACGATGCACTCTCACGAACGTAGTACGATGCACTCTCACGCACGTAGTACGATGCGCCACTATTGTGAAAGACCAGCGGTCTGCTCATTGTTCTATAGGTGATTAAGTATTGGGGTGTCGCAACTTCATTATTGTAAGAGCATTAGTGAAGATCCGTGTCTAGTTATATACATATCATATAAATATATA
>SDVV010030293.1:0-11693 GCA_016164225.1 Gammarus roeselii | reverse complement strand
ACATCACTCGTACTACAGCCACGCACATTCAGCGACCCTAACAATAGGGTTTGGAGAGGCGTGTGCCTCTCCTCCCCCCGCTCGTCTTGCCGTCTTCAAGGAAAGGTTTTTACAGAGAACGGGATTCCTAGCCCCTTCGCTCCGCCCCGTTTTGTCGTCTCCGACACGCTGGGGGTTGCGGTAGCGCGATTATACTCCCGGCTACGGGGCGCCCCTTTGGTCGCCTCCTTCGACACGCGGTGGATACGGTAGCACGATTTTAAGGCCCCGGCTACAAGGCACATTAATAAGTTAATAACAATTACACAAAAAATAATTTAAAATACATGGTACACATTTATTGAACAGCTCATTTTAAAATGAGGTCGTTCCTAGTGGAGTGACCATTCCAAAGTTTACGAACGTAAAAAGTTCACATCACATAACTGAATTGCAATGCGAATTTAAAAAAGGAACAGACGTCTTCGCGAATAAATAAGTTTTGCGCCTTATTTATTTATTGGATCGCTCGATCTTATCTTTTAATTTGTTAGAGCAACTGGGAGCGACAATAAATATAATTCGTTCATGAAAAGAGAATGCGATGACGAAACAAACGGCGCTGCACAGGTCAAGAAATTGGCGTTAACATCAGCGCATTATTAGACACACGAGGTTATGTTGAGGATCAACTACATTGGCACGGAAGCAAAATTTACGTGGTAGAAACAAGGTAAGGAAATATTGGAGGGCACAAATGCACGGACCATGTTATACAGTCCTTTTTTTACAAAATGAGGAGGAAAGACTCATGATTTGATGTTGGTCTCTTGCCACGATAAAAAGTAATGAAGTTAAAAACGAATTATTTTTTATTATTGTTATGTAATGCGCATCAGAATTTCTTGCTCGACTAAATTTTAATTGCCAAAATTACGCAATACAGTTGCTTTATAAAGTATTAGCGTCAAAGTATTGAAATAATACAAGCCTCGCAGCGTCCAGAGTGCTAGCTGCATAATGAAATCAACATATCATAGGAGGAAGCAGTGAAAATCGTTAGAATATCTGGAAGATTAACGACTTCATTCACAGTGACAGAAGATATTACTATAACAAGTGTTAGAAGACAACAGCAGTAACAATAACTGATATATATATATTTGCGAGAGATATTATAATTTACATAAGCAATGCTAATGGACTGCAAGTACTGCACTACCATAATAGAGTGGAAAAAAACGCTATTCTCGGATCCACAAACCTGTTGGCAGTGAGTTTGCCTTCGTGCCAGTCAGGGTGCTGTAGGAACAACATTTGCCCAACATGGAACTTGAGGAACGAGTCGCCCAGAACCTCGAGCCTTTCAAAATCGAAGCAGTCGGTGGCACTGAGAGGGGTGAGTGCCTGCAAGAAGTGTAAAGGCGACAGGAACAGGTCCCGAGTGGGGTGGCTCTGTGTGGTGACTCGCCTTCGCACAACCGGTTTCACCCCAGCTGCCAACAGGTTATTGTATTCATCAAAACCAATAGTATCGTTCTCTTGGAGGGCCACACACAGGTTTCTGGAAAGGGAACTCCTGATGATGTCCTCTGTGTAGGAAAAGCTCCAGCGGTAGTCGATGCGCTGGTTGTCAGATGGAGTGACCGGCAGAACGTTGAGGCGAGTTAGAAAATCTAACGTGACGTTGAGCGCGTTCATACGGTGGATGATTGACGGCAAACAGCTAATGTGATGGTATAGCTGGATAGGGAAGGGTAACAAAACACAAAGCTCAGGAAGGAACTTGGGGTGATCCTTGTGCTTGCGAGTCGAGGCTTTGACAGGTGCCAGGCAGTTGAGTTCTAAAGGAACATGGCGACACTCCAGCAGCTTTTGTGATTGGTTGTACACATCAACTTTATACTTGTCTTTGAAGTAATGGTTGTAGGTAGGCCATGTGGATGTATTCTCTGGAAACCTAGAGCTTGGAACTTCTTTGCAGACTGAGATCACAGAATACAAGTCACTTTCTTTGTACCAGGGGACAACAAGAGCATCCTTATAATCAGCTGAATCAAATTGAAAATTTTGGCGGTAGTCGAGAGAGGGTTTTTGGCCGTGTAAGCTCTCCCATCCCATCAATTTAGTCATGAGCTGTACATCAATGAGCTTGCGTTTCAGCAAAGGCACGATGAGACAATTGAAATTACTGGAGAGTTTGGTGAACTCGAGCACATTTTTATTGATTTTCAGCAACAGCTCAAACACCAGCTTGTGAAAATGTTCAATTTGATGACGAACGGCAGGTCCGCATTCAAACGGGCGCAGCAAGTTTAGTGTCACTGAAACCTCACCCCACTTGTTATGGTAAAGAGGGAAAGAGCACGTGTACAGTTCATTAGGTGACAAAAGACCCATGCTATGGATTCCATCAAACTCATCTGCCCCCACTTTCACCTCATGTTTTATCTCCAATTGGTACAAAAAGTATGTCTGTGCACCGGAACTGAAAGCATCACATATCATTCTACTGTAGACCTGACGACGCTTCTTACTGCCAGGTTTGCCGGGAACAAGGTTTTCCTCAGTTTCGTCTCCCAAAATTGTCTTGAGAAGACTCTCCACAACTTTGTCGTCAGTGTTGGGTAGGAGGCGGTTATCGAGTTCGCCGCGCTCATGAAGAATTTTACACATTTTCAAGGCTGCCGACTTCTTGGCCCAGTCTGCATTCACCATGGGCTCACCAGTAACAGGCTGTTTGAAAGGAGCATTAAGAGGAAGAGACAACGTAGCAGTGAAGGTTTCTTCACAATTTCGCACTTTGTATTGTGGCATCAAAGCAGTGAACTTATCCTGTGGCAACTTTCCACAGAATCTATTGAGCACGCTATATGATGAGTGTGAAGTAATTCGGGGGCCGTCGTAGCCAAATGGCATATACGGCTCGATTAGGTCATCCCCAAAGGACTCAGCAATTTCTTCATCTGTGGGCAGCGCACGATTGTGACAAATGTTTCGTATATCCAGCTCTAGCTGCTGGTACATTTCAACTTCTCCAGGCAACTTAGAATCTGGTGCCATCATCAAAACATACACCGACTTATCAGCACGCGCCCTGCCTTTTGATTGCACGTAGGCTCGGAAGTTGACTGGTTCATCGTATCGCACCACAACATTACACTTGCGCACGTCGACACCTTCTTCCAGGACGCTCGTGCTGAAGAGAATACGAAACTCTCGTCGGTGAAACGCCTCGAGTGTTTCCGTTTGTTTCTTGAAGAGTTCTCTTGCCTTGGCCAAGTCTCCCATTGGATTGTTGGTATTGGAACCCACGATGCTCTGCGCCTGGGCGTCTTTGAACATAGGATCTTTCTTTTGGAGTTCATTCATGAGGTCTCTGAGCAGGAAAGCAGTAAAGCGCGTTTTCACGAAGACCAGAATCAGCGAGTCAGGATTTCTCAGAGCTTTGAGAATTGTATCCAACAATCGAGACACGTGATTGGTGACGTGCTGTCGAGGTTCGGCAAAGGAATTTTCGTGAGCAACGCAAACAGTCGACATCAGCAAAAGCTTCTCCTGGAGGAGAGTGAGCAGAGCGCCTAAAAGCGGCTCGTCTTCCTGGGTTGCAAGATCATCAAAATGTTCCACCTCGAAGTTGATTGCTCGACTGCCGCACCATTCCCCTAAATCTTTCAAGGCCAAGCCAATATTCCTAAATACTCTAAGCAATGACTTCCTTGCTTTCTGATCAATTTTTTCACTCTCGATGTCAATTTCAAGAGAATTTAACTGATAGATCAGTAGTTTAGCATGGTCCGAGAGATCGTTTTCATCATTTCGATACTCGAGGTAAACAATCAATGGTTTGGTTGTGTGCTTGAGCACCTCTTCATAATGCACGGAAGTTACGAGGGATGAGTTAAGGCACGCTTCAAGCTCGAAGAGTAATTTAGGTATCTCGTGCTTCTTGCACTTCTTCTGGATGATGGATGCAGTGAGCCCCAAGACTCTTGGTAGAGGATAATTGTTAGGCTTCTCAGAGGAGTAGCGGCGCATGATTTCACGCATTGGATGATTTCCCGTTGCGTGGTGACACTCGTCCACGATCAACAAGTTGACCTGCGAACAAAAAAAATCTTTCAATAAGAGACGAGTAAAATTCATAGAATATGATGCACTTCACGCAACATGGATACACCACACACTAATAAAAAATACAGGTCATTAAAGCATCAAGACCATCAAGGGTTTGTGGTGCTATTATGGTTTGTACATAAGCATAATGGTGCTTGCTCTGTTTTGGATATTTAAGGTAAAGAAGGCTTACATTGGCAACTTGTGCTGTGCCCCTGACACAAAAAAGGCGGCCGGTAGACAGGGTCGGTGGGATTTACGTATTGTGCTGTTATCTGGGACAAAACTAAATATCTGGCTCTCCAAAAAATAATCAATGCATCGTCTCTTCCAATGGGATTGACTCAGTCAGTTATTTTCTCCCCTAAATTGATTCACTAAAAAAATCTAGAGAAGGTGGGCTTACCATAGACGATCAAGTGACAACTAGACAAAATAAAAGCCAAGACGTTTGAAAAGGTACCGAGAATAATTTGTATCAGATTTATATTAAACGTATAGCTAGATACATCAGTTAGAGTTGTGTCTACCATCCACCTCTGTTTCACAAGTTAAACATAGAATCAATAAATTATTTTCTATGACAAGCTTTATTGTACCCTGGGTACAAACCTATCCAAGATAAAAACGAAAATATGCTCACTTTTCCCTAGCTATACAGGATAAAATTAAAAATGTTAAGTAGAGACTCAACATCGATTTAAAATTTACAAAGTATCATTGGGAATAGCTACAAGATATTGAATTTATTTCAACTAGCTATATAACAGAGCAGCAAGTTTTGAAATAAGAGATTTAGGAACTGTAGCGGTGACTTTCCACAGAACAGGTATCCACATTGGGGTAAGTATCATCTATAGGTGCAAAAGCAGTTCCTTGAGCTACACGGGACACCCTATGTTCTGGTACCCATTTAGGTCAATTTTTATAAAGTTTGTCCAGAAGCTGCACTGCGAAGTTTAGAGGCTTTGCTTGGTCGCACTAATTGGAAATAAGTGTAGCTGCATCGTAATACTCACTTGACTTAGCTTGATGTGATTGTGGTTGAGCATGTCCAAGAATATTTGTGAGACCATTACCAGCACCTCGTTCGCCTCAAGCTGCTCTTCCCACTGTAAAATATTGTAAGTGGTTAGTTGAATGCAGTAACATTGCATAACATTTTTTTGTAATTGATATGTTCGTCGTCTCGTTACTTCTGTGCAGAGGGTTTAGAATTCTGCTATTTGAGTCTCTAACGGCGACAATTAGGGAAGGAGTGGGAAGACAATGGATCCCTTCCTCTGAAAATTCCTTCCTCGAAGACGATAAGGGAGGTGAGGATGGGAGGGGAGTAGGAAAGGCTCATGCCTTTCCGAACCCTATTATTAGGGTCACTGTATGTGCGTGCTTCTAGTACTAATGACGCAAATAGGAAAAAGACTGGTGAACAAATTTTGAGTAAGAAGTTTGATGTGTTGGCGCTCTGAGTGTACGGAGTTGGAATGTTAGGGGGCGGTTGTGAGTTGAGCATGGTAAATGGAAGGAAGTCAAGCATGGAGAAAGGCTGGGCACGAGAAAGTGTGGTATTGTTGTTGTGCGATGGTTCTCTCGTAGCGCGACCGAGTGAAGGTAAGAGTCCTCTCGTGATTGATATAGGCAAAAGGTTAGGTTATGTATAGAAAGACGAGCGTTTGTATGTGCTGACAGACTTTGGCATGAGGAGTTTGGAGGAGAGGGAGCAATTTTGGATTAACCTGAGTAAGCATATTGAGAGTGTTCAAGGTCTATACAATGTGGTGCTGTTGCAGTGCCGGAATGAAACCTAAATGATGACCACTTGGCAAGAAGAGTCAGAAGGAAAATAAGCAATTTTGGATTAACTCGAGTTGGAGAATTGAGAGTTATGTATGTTGAGTCAACTGGGTTTACCTAAATGGATGAGTCTGATATGTAATGGTGGAGAATATGGTAGGGAGGTATGGCATTCATGATTGAGTTTACATTTGAGAGAACCTGATAAGGAGATGATGGTAGGAAATAGCTTGCTCAAAAAAATCCCCACGTACAGTACTTGGGTTAAGATGGTCCATGGTGGAGAAAATGGTGATAGATTATTTTTTAGTCTAGAGTAGTAGGTATGCCTGGGAATGGATTTAGAGTTCATTCTAGCAGCACTTCAATTAAAATTTTACAGTACCTACTAGTAGCCTACCCTAGATGTGCTGCCCAGATTGAAGGCGCCAAGCCAATGTAGGGCTTCAACAGAGGTGGCCTCCTTTGGCATCAGTTTACTCCTTTTTATCTCAGAGAGCAGTGGATTGGTCTAACAGGGCTTGTCAAGGCAGTTTTTGAACAAGTTGATGTTGCTACAATTTACCACATCATGGGGTGAACAGTTCCAGTTTGTTGGTGACTTGATTGGGAAGAAGTTTTGTCAACTGATGTTTTGACAAGGTTTCACAGGGAGTTTTTGTTCAGTATCTCAATTCCTAGATAATAATCTGTCAAAAAGTCTTTCATGACTGGCTTTAGTAAATCAATTCGGATACTTACAGGTTTGTAGGACTCAACTCCTTAGTTGTCTTCTTGCCAGTTTCAGCTTCAGTCCTTTTGTGGGCATGTCCTGGAATCATTTACACTGCTCTACGTTGAATCTGTTTCCCTTTGTTAACATCCCCTCTTAGGTGAGGGGTACAAGAATTGGATGCAAAATTCAAATTAAGTCTTGCAGGTGAGAAATAAAATTGGAAGCATGATGTAGTGAATATTTTGGAAATGAATCCATGAACTCAATTGTATTCCTAAATGCTAGCATTCACAAAGCTTCTCTCCATTGTAGACCATTGGATATCAATATTCTAAGATTTGTTGCTGGTCCACTTCAGTCAGATGATGTTCTTTCACCAGGAATTGATTTTGAGATGAGTGGTGGAGAAGCTGTTTGAGGAGCAGGTGTTGAGATGGGAGGATGGAGGAATGTTTCACCATCTCCTGGTAGAAGACAGATCAAAAATGGAGCAGAGGTGGAAGGGCAGTCAACAATTGGGAGGAGCATGACAGATTGTGATGGTGAGTGGGCTAAATATTTCAAGCAGAGCAAAGTTCCAGTAGGCAATGAAGGAGGAATATGACTTGAGGGGGCAAGGACTGGATAATGTAGAAGAAGGGTGCAAGACGTTCAGAGATGCTTTGTTGACTGTTGGGCGGGTGTAGGTGAAGGGTTGCAAGTAATGTAACGATGAGGTCTTTAAAACTGGCGGTGGCGCAGAAGAGAAGAGCCTTCGAGAAGTGGTTGCAAGCAAGGTCAATGGTGGCCCATGAAAACGAGAGAAAAGAAAATAGGTGAAACAGGCGGTGAGGAGAGCTAAAAAGGACGCTGATACTGGGATGGAGAAGTGTTGCCAAAAAAAAAAATCATGTTTTTTCTTAAACTGATTTTTTTTTTTACACGCCCACTCAAAAAAAAAGAGTGCACTGAAGGCTGCTTTTCAATTGGTGTTAAATCAGTGATATCACTATCAGCAAGCATATGTTCTTCTCCAGCTTCTCCTTGTGAAGCACAAGCATCCTTATAAACAATGTCTATGTGCCCATGGATCCCATCAATGTCTATTTCTGGAGACTAAATGTTCTTGAGGTTATTAGGTTTTGATAGGTATTTCAATTTTATTTGCTCATCCCATTTATTACACTCAGTTATGCGCTTCACCATTGGGGTACCATTTTTGGCTACCTCAACAGAACAAAAGAGCACTTTAATCTGCTCAGTTTTCCTTTTACCGGTAGTACATCTTGAAAAGATATGGCAACCACAGTCTTCTTCCTTCCAGGCAATATGAAATGGGTTTACTCAGGTGATTGCCAAGACTCCAAGCACTAACCCTCAAGGCCACAACACAATATATGCCTATTTACTTCTATCACTGAAAACAAAAATAAAGATTAAAGGCTTCATTAATCTATCGTTATTAATTTCAAGTCTTAAGACGTGTCACGGTTTCACTGAGCATCAAGAGCACACACCCTCTCACAGAGCCTATTCACACATCAGCAAACTACATCGCTCCTGTACACCCACCCAAAACTCGACCTAAACTGAACCGACTTTGAACGTGACCCAACCATAGTTAATACATAACTATACACTAATACACATCCCAAGTAAATTATTTTTGTTGCTGCAATGTTGCAACTTGCATGTACTTGCAAGTTGGATCACATACAAATCAATTTTCAAATAAATATTGACCTTCTCTACTGAATATACATTCCTAAATCATAACATGGAATTTCCTTAGTTGAGATAGACATGGTTTACCAATTACTGTCAAGTGTCAACAAAACATAAACATCATATTATTTTCTTTATTGGAAATGAAAGGTAGTGAGATAGTCAGGGAGTATGATATTGACATGTCAAGTTGTACAATATTGTAATAAATTGTACAACTATTTTTCTATACTATTCTGTGAGAAAATCAATTTTGAATTGATTAAAAAAATAACAGGGCCACGTTTTTATTTAATGACGTTTTTTGGGTTGCAACACTAAGATGGAGTAGGCAGGATGACAGAATTCTGAGAAGAACAATAAGATGTTCTAGAAAGAGATGAAGAGGGTGAGGAATGAGGGAGACCAGGAAGGAGGAGGTGGTGGTGAAAGATGTAAACCGATTGTTGTTGTTAGAGAATGGTGATGTACGGAAAAGGTGGGCTGAGTATTTTGATGAGTTGTTGAATGTTGAGATGTCGGCAAGGCTGCCATTGTTGCTGTGGAGGGTGGTGCATGAATGCCGGTTTGGAAGTGAGACTTGGTGCGGACACACTCAAGAGGTTCAAAAGTCAGATGTGATAAAAACAGGAAAAGACCTGGTTAGGACAGCATTGCAACTGAGTGTATGAAGAGAGGTGGAGTAATGGTAGTCGAATAGCTGGTGAGGCTACTAAATCAGAGTGTACACACTTGGGCATGATGTCAATTGCATGTTGCAGTGCTTGCATTGTTTTGCTGTAAAAAGATAAAGAAGATAAAAATGAATGCTGCAACTTGGGAGGCATGAGATTTTTGTGTTGTTGGTAAGTTGTATGTCAGAGTGCTGATCTAGAGGATTAGAGAGACAATACAGATGGTGCAATGAGCAAGAGACAGTGTGCCTTCAGGACAGGCAGAGGGTATGCAGATAAGGCTTTTGCACTGAGAAAAGTCTGTAAGGAGTACCATGCAAAAGGAAAGGATGTGTTCTGGGCCTCCATGAAACTGGGAAAATCCTGCAATAGAATGAACAGAAAAATAGTGGGGAGCGTTATACATTTGTATGACGTGGGCCTAAATTTATTGAAAGCGGTTCCATTTCTATGATAGCAGCCAAGTATGTTAGACAGGTGAGCTAAGGGCAAGTGCTTGGTTTGTAGTGAAAGGTGGAGTGACACAAGGATGCACACTCTCCCTGGCTGTTCGATCTCCATATGGGTGGAGTGGTCAGGGAGATGAACAAGAGTGTAATGGGTAGAGGTTTATAGCTCTTAGGAGCAAGTTGGCAGAGTTGGCAGTCAAATGTTGCTGTTTGCAGATGATACAACACTTGTGGAAGATTCAGAAAAGAACTTGTGTCAGAGTTTGGTTGAGTGAGTGAGAGGAGAGGGCTGCAAAATGAATGTGGGTAAAAGTAGAGCAAGATGCTTGAGGGATGTTGATGCAAGCTGACACCTAAATGGAGATTTGTTTTATACGTCCAGTTTCAAGTACCTGGTACTTGTGTGGAGAAGACTGACCTAGTAGAAACTGAGGTGACGTCGTGAGTGGGTGAAAAGTGTAGGATACATTGATGTAATAAACTATTGGGCATCGGCCAAGACCAGAGAGGAGAAGGTTGAATGTTTTCATAGTGAAATACTTGAGGATTGTAGCCAGAGTCATGCTAAGGGATAAGATCAATAATGCCATTGTTTAAATTAGTATGGGGATGGTAAAAAAGTTAGAGTGCAAAATAGATTCATGTGATGAAAGTGGAGGTGAGTGGACGTAGGCTTTGAGGTTGACTCAAGCTTGAGCAGAAGGATGGCGTGAAGCAGAAATGAGAAATGAGACACCAAAGCATACAGGTTATGTGAGGGCATGCAATAGATAGAGGCGTGGGTGGAGAGTGCTTGTGAATGGATGAGTTTTGTTGCAGCCCTGATGTGCTATCCTTTCATTCAAAAGCATAAGAACACTATTTAGTACAATTAATAGCTGCCAACTAAATACATTAGCATAGCTAAGCAGCCTACACGCATTGCAACTCACTCCACACATTCACCTCGCCTTACCTTCATTCATTCTGTCACATGCTTCTTTTAATAAATATTCTACCCTCTCTCATATTGTACTTACTGTACTTCTAGGAATGATTGCCAAGCAAGACAACTCAGTGACGTAGGTATGCCATCAGAGATGTATAGCACAAGAAGTTGAGAGTGGATAATGTTTGACTTAGGATGTCAATGTTTTGTTGTCTATTCTCACCTTCTTTTTGTCCCAGAAGTCCACTCCCATGCTCCCATCATAGCTGGCGACATTGAATGGCGTTAGCTGTTTGATAGCCTTGGCTTGCTGCCGGACGAGTGGCACAGTATTGGCGATCATTACTGTGCGCTTTGCTCCATCAGACACCTTGCCTACCAACTGGAATCAAACATCAACAATGAAGTATTGAGCTACAGGAGATGAGTCATGATGGGCTGCACAAATTATCCACACACTTTGAAATCCAGAAGACTGGGATTCAAAATTTATATTGCATCTTTGCCCATGAGAGCATGGTTGCTTTACTTTAGTCTGTTCCAAGTAGACATTGCTTCAAACTATTAGAATTGTTTTTTTCAGTGCTTGAGCCAATGATTCATTATGAGGCATCTCATAAATAAAGTTTGACAAGTATGAGGCCAGCTTTCTGTACCATGGGTATACTATTATTAAGCACATACAAGTACTGCATTCTGTATCAGCGGCAGACCACCATTAGGCACATACAAGTACTGCATTCTGTATCAGTGTTAGACTATCATTAGGCACATACAAGATCTGCTTCCTGTATCAGTGGTAGACTATCAAATTTTTCATAACAAACACCATGGCCCAACTTCAAGTTCTCCACTTGAAAAAAATATATATGGCTATAGCTATCCTGGAAAGACCTGTTTTTATTGAAGCATTCAAATTTCAAAATTACAGTGGTGTGCAATGCTATTGTGTTGGAATGATCATGATTCATGAGCTGAAAAAATGCATCAACATACATTTATTATTCAATGAACTATTCAACAGTTTGAGTTGTCAAGAAAAGTTTGTAGATAACTGGTTACATGCTCCTTGGTTGGGAACTTCACTATCAGCTACTTGGATATCCTTAAGAACTTCAATTCAAGGTACAATAGAACAAGGCAGTTAAGTAACAGGTAGGTGTAATCTTCAACAAGGAACAAGCAATAGCAACTTCTTTAATGGGTACCTAGCTCAACTCAATACAATACCTGGTTTTTGATGGAAAACCTGGTATAATTGCACCATGGATATTCAATGTTTTATACTACACATTACAGTATGTAGCTATGTATATATATATGTATGTATATAT
>SDVV010030292.1:0-11694 GCA_016164225.1 Gammarus roeselii | reverse complement strand
GCCCTATATAGGCACTCAGACGCAACGCTATATATAGTCAGCCCTATATAGGCACTCAGACGCAACGCTATATAGTCAGCCCTATATAGGCACTCAGAGGCAACGCTATATATAGTCAGCCCTATATAGGCACTCAGACGCAACGCTACATAGTCAGCCCTATATAGGCACTCAGACGCAACGCTATATATAGTCAGCCCTATATAGGCACTCAGACGCAACGCTATAAATAGTCAGATTTATATAGGCACTCAGACGCAACGCTATATAGTCAGCTCTATATAGGCACTCAGACGCAACGCTATATAGTCAGCTCTATATAGGTACTCAAACGCAACGCTATATATAGTCAGCCCTATATAGGCACTCACGGTAGTCGGCTTCTCCATCGGTGTCTAGTGCCGGTCGTGGGGTCGATCGAGTGGCGCTGTGTACGATAGAGGAGATGAATAGGAATGCGTTAACTCGATAGGGTTCAGTTTGTTGTGCAGGGTTTGGTAGGTTTAACAGAAGATGGATAATCAAGACGATAAAAGACGTTACGGATGAAACGATTGACGAGGAATAGTGGGGCACATGAGGGGTAGAGGGTGCGCAGGTCAAATCATTATAGTATGACAAGCCTGTGAGAAGCACTTTGCGCAGGAAAAGGATGTGTTCTGGGCCCTTATGAATCCGGAAGGGATTCTGACCCTTATGATAGGGTCAGCAGAGACGCGTCGTTGAGGGTGTAGTCGGCAAAGACGCGTCGTGCAGGGTGTTGTCGGCAGAGACGCGTCGTGGAGGGTGTTGTCGGCAGAGACGCGTCGTTGAGGGTGTAGTCGGCAGAGACGCGTCGTGGAAGGTGTTTCGTGTGTAGAGTGCGCGGAAATATCTTAAGGACAGTAGCATAGCACGTGTCAGAGAGAGGTAGGTGAGTGCGTGTGGGATGGAGACAAGGTTGCGTAGTGTCTTCAATGCTGTTCAATCTCTATACAGTGGGAGTGCTCAAGGAGGTAAACGTGAGTTCATTGATTCATGGCTTAGAATTCTTTGTCGCAAATTGACGGAATTGACTGTTGAGTCAGTTGTTGCTTGCGGATGATACGATAATGGTGGCAGATTCTGAGGAGTTTGTAGGCGTGTTTCGAAGTTTGGTGGATTGGGAAAGAAGTAGAAACTGCAAGTTAATGTGGGTAAAAGAAAGAAAAGTTGATGTTCAACAAATGACGATGCGAGCGGGATCAGTAGCTGCCAAAATGGAGAGTTATTGGAGGAAGTTTGGTGTTTAAGCTTCTGGCCTCCTATGTGGAGAAAATTGAACAAGGGAAAACTGAGGAGGTTTCACTAGTCCAATTGTGTCAACTGTGCTCTACTGGGCTGAGACGCGGGGGGAGACCGAGAGCGGAAAAGGTTGACGGTTTACGATCTGAAATATTTGAATGGTCAAGCCGTAGTGACGCTGAGGGATAAGATCAAGAATGACGTTGTTCGAATTAAAACGGGGATGGTGACGATGATGAGGACAGAGTGGAGGCATTTTTCGAGGTACCTCGGGCACATGGCTAGGATGGGTGATGGGGGAGATGAGTGGGGGTTGATCTAGAGGAAGATTGATGCTAATTTGTATGGCAGGCGAGAAACAGGCTCTAGAGAGGAGATATTCCAGTGGCTGGTTAGCGAGAGAGCGGGCAATGGATTGACGTGAGTTGAGAATGGCTGTGAGTTAATGAGGCTTAACGCGGCCCTAAGGTGCTTTCCCGCTCTTGGCCCGAGAAACGGGATGGTCGTGGGCGGGGGTTGTCCCGACATTTCAGCAGCAGCAGGAACAGTTTAAGAAAAGCTGCTCGGCCCTGCTGCTCGGCCCTGCTGCTCGGCCCTGCTGCTGGCTCTGATCCCGAACCTCACTCCTGACACGAAGAGTGGCTACGGCTAAGTTTTGTTGTGTGTTTGAGTGCATGGGAAGGGGGTGAGTTTCCACTTTCCGTCGTCCACCCAACTTGTAAGAGATGCGCCCTTGTGTCTCTATCTCTATCTTTCCTATGTTCTTTCCATTTATTCTTCTGTACATCAATCGTATTTTTAGTCATGAAATCATCATTGGTCCATTTATTGATAAATGTTTACTTTGTATGGGAGTTGTCCATGACATATTACGTCACCTCAAGTTTGTTCCAATCAAAATATTGCTTACTCATTATGCTCATTTAAATATTCCTTCTGAAAATTTCATCGGAGGCAATACACAGCAATCCAAACCCTCACAAATACCAGCTGCCGAACAGACGCGATCCAGTCTCCAGGCGGAGAACACTTTGTGCTTCGATACACCTGAGTATTGGGGCCACAAGAGGGCGCTGGGCTGGCGCTCGCTAATGTCACGCCTGTCGGCGGCCTTACTGGGTAGGCGGCCCCACTGGGTTGAACACACACTCAATCGCTTCCAGAATTATAGTGCAAACAAAGAGGTCTGAAAAAAGAACTCCGTAACGGCCTGCTTTGGGGCCATCTGGAGGGTGGAGAGCGGAGCGAGGTAAATTGCTTTTCGATACCAATAGGAAGGCGGCTACAGAGAAGGGGTGGTGGTGGTGGGAAGTCTTAGGGTGGGGTGGGGAGATGATGTGAAGTCATCTGAATAGGGATGCGTTCATGTGTTGAATTTCTCAATAGAATAAGTGTAGAGACTCTCATACGATGATACTCTAGGTGTGTTCAATATGTTGTCATAGCGAATAATAACTATGATAATACTAATGATAATAATAATGAAAATATTTGAAACAATAATAATAATACTATTAGAAATAGCAATAATAATAATAATGATTATAAACTAAGAAATAACAATAATAACATTAATAATTTCCTTTATTGAAGTGTAAGATGAAACAATATAGAAGCATACATGAAGACAAATCAAGGGCGAAATGCAGGATAACAATTAATAGGTCAAGTTAGACACAAGTGTGCCTACAGAACATTTTTTGTTGCTTTCCCGCATGAGAATGTATACAAAAAGTAATGTTCGAGAGGTTTAGTATAAAGCCACCAGTCAGTGAACATATTCGGAGTCCCGTCCCGAGCTGACATCTACACGTTTTCAATGGGTCCACAACTTGAACATGTATTTAGGAGTCAAACATTGTTCCGGTTATTATCGGGATCTATCTGCAGAAGCCGTATTCTGAACCATCTTTCTTTTAATGGGGATTGTTCGTATCCATCACTGTTCCAGACTGCCTCCAGGAATGGATTAGTCGAGTTCTCATTTTGTTCCTGGAAGCCGTATGCACTTTTTCTTGCTCGTACTTTCAGAAAATCAACATCATATTCTGCAAATACTAGGCCAGCACTCGTTCTTCTTGGGACATCAACTAGTCTCCTGAATGGCATTGTATGCTACCCTCAGTCTGGTCATAGACATTGTATGCTACTCTCAGTCTGGTCATAGACATTGTATGCTACTCTCAGTCTGGCCATAGACATTGTATGCTACTCTCAGTCTGGCCATAGACATTGTATGCTACCCTCAGTCTGGTCATAGACATTGTATGCTACTCTCAGTCTGGCCATAGACATTGTATGCTACTCTCAGTCTGGTCATAGACATTGTATGCTACTCTCAGTCTGGCCATGGACATTCATGCTACTCTCAGTCTGGCCATAGACATTGTATGCTACTCTCAGTCTGGTCATAGACATTGTATACTACTCTCAGTCTGGCCATGGACATTCATGCTACTCTCAGCCTGGCTATAAACATTGTATGCTACTCTCAGTCTGGCCATGGACATTCATGCTACTCCCAGTCTGGCCATAGACATGGTATGCTACTCTCAGTCTGGTCATAGACATTGTATGCTACTCTCAGTCTGGTCATAGACATTGTATGCTACTCTCAGTCTGGTCATAGACATTGTATGCTACTCTCAGTCTGGTCATAGACATTGTATGCTACTCTCAGTCTGGTCATAGACATTGTATGCTACTCTCAGTCTGGTCATAGACATTGTATGCTACTCTCAGTCTGGTCATAGACATTGTATGCTACTCTCAGTCTGGTCATAGACATTGTATGCTACTCTCAGTCTGGTCATAGACATTGTATGCTACTCTCAGTCTGGTCATAGATATTGTATGCTACTCTCAGTCTGGTCATAGACATTGTATGCTACTCTCAGTCTGGCCATAGACATTGTATGCTACTCTTAGTATGGTCATAGAACCCTCGTAAATGTACACCACATGCATGAAGCTTCAGAAGATATGATAACACGTTTTAAAAAGCTGCAGCGTATCATCCGTTGTGCAAAAGTTGACTTTCTTAGGAATTGATTGCCAGCCGCATTTAATTTTCGGGGTTGTTTGTAGATATCAGCGTCAGCACACCGATTATTTGTCATAAAATGCCCAAAGTAAGGGAAACTGTCCACGTACTCCAGCAGGGTCCCGTTAAGTACGCCATCCGTTCCAAACTAGACTATTATACTCCTATACCTTAGTATTATTATACTCTGGTACTATTATACTGTATACTATTATACTGTAGGACTATTATACTACATATAGTACTATCATACTGTAGTACTATTATACTACATATAGTACTATCATACTGTAGTACTATTATACTACATATAGTACTATCGTACTGTATTACTATTATACTACCTATAGTACCATCATACTGTAAAACTATTATACTACACATAGGACTCATACTGTAGTACTATTTCTGTTCTTACATCTTCTTTCTGTCCTTTCAACCTTCTTTTTTCTGTATGTGTGCATGAATTTCTAAAGCCTCGTTGACTATCCCCCACTCTTCTTTCACTTCTTTCAAAGGAAACAACTCGACATGAGCACTCGTGCTCGTTTTGTTTCCTCATTCTAATCTAACCTAATCTATTATACTGTAGTACTATTTTACTGTAGTACTATTATTCTGGAGGGCTATTTTATCGTAGCGCTATTATTCTGAAGTAATATTATCCTGTAGTACTATTACACTCTATTTAATTTTCAAGTTTGCAGTACTTCTAGCCCAGCCTAGACGTGCTGCCCGGTTTCAAGGCCAGTCGAGGCTGCAAGGCTTGAACAGAGATCGCCTCCCGCGGCTTGTGTGAATCAACCGATCTAACTCAGCATTGCGGGGGATTGGTATCAGTGCTTGACAAGCCGGTTTTAGAAGGTGTTGATGTTACTATTCACACATCATTTGTAAACGGTTCCAGATCATTGGTACCTTGATTGAAAGAAGGTTTCAGCAACGATGTTCTGATGGGTTTCAACTGAAGTTGTTGTCCATGTTTTTATTTTTTGATCAAAATCTCTATCAAAGAGCCCGTCAGGAATGAATTTAGTAAACTCATTCATACATTTATAGGCTTCCATGATCTGACCGCATAGTCGTCTTCTTTCCTGGCATATCAGCTTTAGTTTTGGTTTTCAGTTATGGAATTATTTTTGTTGCTCGGTGGTAAATTCAGTCCATTTGGTTGTTATCCATTCTTTGGTGAGAGGACCAGAATTGGGGTGAAGATTCCATCGGGTGTTTTAAGAGGGAACTATACATTGTGAACCTTATGTCCTAATGTCCTAATGCCCTAATGTCCTAATGTCATAATTTCATTATGTCCCAATGTCCAAACGTCCCAATGTCCTAATGTCCTAATGCATAATGTCCTAATGTCATAATGTCATAATGTCTAATGTCCTTATGTTCTAATGTCCTAATATCATAATGTCATAATATCCGAATGTCCTGATGTCCTAATGTCTTAAAGTCCTAATGTTCTAATGTCGTAATGTCCCAATATCACAATGCCACAATGTCCTAATATCCTAATATCCTACTGTTATACTGTCCTAATGTCCTAATGTTCTAATGTCCCAATATCATAATGTACTAATGTCCTAATGTCATAACGACCTAATGTCATAATGTCCTAATGTCCCAATGTCCTAATGTCATAATGTCCTAATGTCCTAATGTCCTGATGTCCTAATGTACTAATGTCCCAATGTCCTAATGTCCTAATGTTCTAATGTCATAATGTCATAATGTTCTAATGTCCTAATGTCCTAATGTCTTTGCTCCTGTTGTAAAAAATGTCTGGGCATAGAGCTTATTTCGGTAATGGATATTTTGTAGCTTTTAATCACTTGGCTTCTTTAGTTCAGATCATTGGTTATCAATAATCCAATATCTCATTGTTTGTCTACTTCTGAAGTCAGATTTTTCATTGTGGGTTCCAACATTCAATATTTCCGCTTGTACGCCTTTGCCGGCACAGTCTATTAGTTCAGGTTATTTTGAGGATAGCTTGCTGGTGATGCCGATGTCAAGATCACTTATGTTTGTTATGAAGAGGAGGGGCCAAGAACGCTTAACTGTGGTACTATAGATGTAGATGTACAGACTCGTTGTGCGTGACCCTTAAGCCACTCAAAGAGTCAACTGGAAACATTTTCTTTTATACGGCGGCCACCACTTTTTCCTTAGAGTGTTCATGGGTCGCTTATTGAGCGCATTTTGAAAGTCAAGATAGACGGGGCCGGTTGCTTTGTTTATATCGTCTATTCTGAATCCACGTTTGGTGTCCATGATCGGATTATTTCTTTCTAGGTGCCATGTTAATCGTGCTTTGATCAGTCTCTCTAAGGTTGTTTCAACCATGGAAGTAGGACTGATCGTGGTTCGCCTGCTTCCCTTCTCGATAATGGCTGTGTTGTTTACTCTTTTCCAGTGAACTGGAATGCTTTAGTTCTCACAAATCTGTTAAATATCTCTCAGGGAACTGCTAATGTTTTCCGAGAGAGTTTTCAATATTTTTGCGTGCAGATCCTCTGGTCCTGTTGTTTTGCAGATGTTTATATTGTTGAGTTGCTCCTGCACTCCATTGACAATGAAATCAATATTTTCCAGCAGTTGCAGTTCTTCGTACTCTTTTACTTCTGGTAAATCGGTTGTATCTTCATGTGTGAATACGCTAACAAAGTAGTTGTCGAGTATGTGCGGCATGTCCGAATGATTTTAGAGCACCCGCACTGTTTTGTAGTGGCCGATGCTGTCACGAACAACCCGTCTCTCATTCACATTTGCATAGAATGCTTTCGGATTATGCTTAGCCATTCTAGTCACATTAATTTCCTTATTTTATTTGGCTCTTCGGACCACTTTGTTTCATCTTCCGCCAGCCTAATTATGATCCTGTTCAGGATGTTTTGAAATGAATTAGTTACGATGACTTATGCAGTACCACCCTGCGAGAAATGACTCATATAGCACCACCCTGTGAGAAATGACTCATATAGCACCTCCCTGTGAGAAATGACTCATATAGCACCACCCTGTGAGAAATAACTCATATAGCACCTCCCTGTGAGAAATGACTCATATAGCAAAACCCTGTGAGAAATGACTCATATAGCACCATCCTGTGAGAAATGGCTTACACAGTACCACCATGTGAGAAATGACTCATACAGTACCACCCTGTCAGAAATAACTTATACCGTACCATTCTGTGTGAAATGACTTACGCGGATCATTGGGATACGATGATCGACCCAGAGTACTCTAACTTTAATAAAATCACCAACAAGGCTCGCATTAACACTATGGACTTGATATTATCGAAAACATCCTTAAAGACATCGACGCTGGACTTGCCGACGAAAATAAGTCAAAAAACGTAAACGATATCATACCAACAACTCCGCCAGCAGTGCCCGACGAAACGACACAGCGCCCTCCGCCCGTTTCAACACGAGATACACAACAAATACAAGTGCCCATCAAAACACCACCATAGGTCCTAGCAAAAATGTTCCTGTCATCAATCCAGTCTGAGTTAGAGGCAGTAGTCGCAGCTCCGCTAGTATAACCCGTGTAAACGAAAGCGAAAGTCTTGGCTCCGACACAAGACCTCAGAGTAGAAGCAAAATAAGTCAAGCAAATCAAGTCAATGTGACTAACGGTACTCTCAAATGTTACTACGTGAACGCTAGAAGTCTCAGAGACAAAATCGAAGAATTGGGTATCCTTGCATGGAATGAATGTATCGACATAATAGCAATCACAGAATCGTGGATGAAATCGAGCACCAGGCATTATTCAGGCGAATTTACTCTCCCCGGTTACTCACTATTTCACAACGATAGACAAGTCCGAGAGAGCGGAGGAGTGCTGTTTCTTGTGAAAAACACTCTGCAAATATTAGAAGTCACCATTCCAAACAACAGGCACGACATAGTATCAATCAAAGTAGTCGGCAAACATATAAAATGTCAAATCACTCTTGTCTATTGCCCCCTTAAAAGCAAGGTTGCAGATGATATCGATCTTTACAACGCCCTCGTCGATGTTGTCACAACGCAACACAGTATTGTGCTTGGCGACTTCAATATCCCCGACATTGATTGAAAAACAGACGAATGTACTGCAACCGGCCAACGTCTGATTGATTTTGCAGACGATAAGTTCATGACCCAAATGGTGAAGACACTTACAAGAGGTAGCAACATTCTTGATCTCCTATTTAGTGCAAGCGACTCTCATGTCACGAACGTCGAAGTAGGCGAACCACTCAGAACTAGTGACCACAACTGTATCCGTTTTTTGATAGAACTCGAGTTGAAAACATCAACAAACTGCGAAAAATCCCTAACTTCAGATTAGCTAATTTTGATGACTTAAGAAAGTTAATAACGTCAGCAAATATAACCCTCGGACAAGATTTCAATCAATCGCTTGACTATTTCCAGAACTTGGGCTGATAGGGCGAACAACAGCCTATCAGCCCAAGTTCTGGAAAAGAGAATTGCAGCGCCTTCATTCACAAAAGAAAGCAAAGCACTCGGTGAAGCAGAGACATCCACATGACGACGTAGCAAAAAATAAATACAAAATTAGCAGACGAGATCTAAAGATGGCCTTGAAACGTAAGAAGACGATTATGAAAATGAAATTGCTGCCAATGCCAAAACTAATCAAAACATTTTTTTAATTATATTTCGAGCAAAAAAAAATGTAAAATCTGTAATAGGTCCTCTCGAGAACGATGTTGGTGAGCTAGAAACGGACGACACCAAAATGAGTGTTCTACTTAACGAATACTTTTGCTCTGTATTTACGTTAGAGAATCAGGATATTCCTAATCCTGAGGATATCGTAGCGGCAAAACAAATTGAAGCCCTCACCACAGTGAACTTTTCCCCCGCCGAAGTTATTAAATGTATAGATAAATTGAAAGTCACCAAACCTCCAGGTCCAGACCAAATTCATCCTGGAATTCTAAAAGAGACTAGAAACGAAATCGCCGAACATTTATCAAACATTTTCACCCAATCTCTCACAAATGGCACCTGCCCCTCTAAATAGAAAGAGGCCAATGTTACCCCAATTTAAAAAAAGGGGACAAAAAGTGTCCCGGCAACTACCGTCCAATTAGTCTCATCTCAGTCATAGGCAACTTGATGGAAAGTGTGATAAAGGATAAAATTACATAATTCTTAGAATCAAACAAATAGATTGGCAGCCCCCAGCATGACTTTGGACACAACTGTTCTTGTCATACTAATCTGCTACTCTTTTTCAGGTATATAATCGGAATCCACGACACAAAATCTCCAATCGATATCATTTACCTTGACTTTTAAAGACCTTTGATAAAGTCCCCCACTAGCGCCTAATTAGTAAATTGCACAGCATCGGTATTCGAGGCGAGATTAACAGCTGGATAAAATGCTGGCTTACGGACAGACGGCAGCGAGTTGTACTTAACGGAGCTTCCTTCCCCTGGGGTAACGTTACAAGCGGCGTGCCTCAAGGATCTGTGTTAGGGCCAGTTCTCTTTATAATATTCATTAACGATCTCGATAGCAACGTACTCTCAAACATTAGCAAGTTTGCAGACGATACTAAGATCGAAGGAAAAGTGCAAACTAAACTAGAGTGTCAGCCGATACAACTAGACTTGAACGGAATTGTTGATAGATCAGAAAAGGGGTAAATGAAATTTAATGTCGACAAATGCAAAGTTATGCACATAGGTCTTCATAACCCCAAACACGAATATTCAATGTCTGGAAAAAAACTCATTCCCGTCACCGAAGAGAGAGATTTAGGTGTCATCATTAGTAACGACTTAAAAAGCAGCAAGCAATGTAACGTTGCTGCCAAGAAAGGCTTCAAAATGCTAGGTATGATATCCCGCACTATCTCTTACAAAAACCAGCACTGTATGCTCAAGTTAACTAATGCATTTGTTAGACCGCATCTCGAGTATGCCGTTCAATTCTGGTCTCCATTCCTTAGAAAAGACGTTATCAAACTTGAGAAGGTTCAACGTAGAGCTACCAAACTCATCCCCTCGCTGCGGAATAAATCGTTCGAAGACAGGCTTCGTGAAATCAATCTTTATTCGCTAGAGAAACGTCGAGTCAGAGGCGACATGATAGTGTGGAAGATTATGGAGTGTGAGGGAAACATCGACCGAGCGAGCCTTTTCACTCTAGATACAAACGAAGTGACTAGGAACAATGGATACAACTCGACATCACGCGCAATTTCTTCACGTATAGAGTTGTCGAAGAATGGAACAAACTTCCAGCGGAGGTTGTAAACAGCAATACAATCGAAACGTTCAAGTCGCGGCTCGATAAGTTCTACATAAATCGCCGATAAATAGCTAAGCCGTTCCATTTCCTGTTGTTATAAAATAGACAGAAATGGCACACGAACCTCTCTTAGACGCTTTACTTCAAAACTAATCCTCTTGCTACCAAAATGCAACCAAGTTTGGGTCAATAGGCCTCTTAGACGTTCCATTCCAGAACTAACTCTCTTGCTACTAAAAGGCAACCTAGTTTGGGCCAATAGGCCTGTTGTTGTCTTCTTACACTTGTAAACACTTGTAAACCATGTGAGAAAATACTCATGTAGCACTACCTTGTGAGAAATAGCTTACACAGTACCACCGTATGAGAAATGACTCATACAGTACCTCCCTGTGAGAAAGGACTGACACAGTACCACCATGTGAGAAATGACTCATACAGTAACACCCTGTGAGAAATGACTTTTACAGTACCACCCTGTGAGAAATGACTTACGCAGTGCCACCATGTCAGAAATGACTCATATAGCACCACCTTGTGAGAAATGGCGTACACAGTACCACCATGTGAGAAATGACTCATACAGTACCACCCTGTGAGAAATAACTTATACTGTACCACCCTGTGTGAAATGACTCACGCAGTACCACCATGTGAGAAATGACTCATATAGCACCACCCCATGAGAAATGGCTTACACAGTACTACCATGTGAGAAATGACTCATACAGTACCACCCTGTGAGAAAGGACAGACACAGTACCTCCATGTGAGAAATGACTCATACAGTACCACCCTATGAGAAATGACTTATACAGTACCGCCCTGTGAGAAATAACTTATACAGTCCACCTTGTGAGAAATGACTTCTTCACCTCCGTTGTTTGGGCAAGAAGGCAAGAGGAGTTAGGTATAGCATTCGTATGGAGCCAGTTGCGTGCTTGTATGGAGCCAGTTGCGTGCTTGTATGGAGCCAGTTGCGTGCTTGTATGGAGCCAGTTGCGTGCTTGTATGGAGCCAGTTGCGTGCTTGTATGGAGCCAGTTGCGTGCTTGTATGGAGCCAGTTGCGTGCTTGTATGGAGCCAGTTGCG
>SDVV010030291.1:0-11694 GCA_016164225.1 Gammarus roeselii | reverse complement strand
TTTCAATTGATCGTCATTGAAATCTCCCAAAATGTACAGCGTTTTTCCTAGGCGGATAGCTTCTCGAAATCTTTCTTCAATGTATTGAAAAGACTGTGCACTTGCTTTGGGTGGTCTGTAAAGAGAACCAACAACAAACGATTTGTTTTTCGTACCTGGATGTTCACCCAAAGGTCATCAACTTCATTGCTGTCGTTATGCATTACTTGAGAAGAGGTATATTCTTCTCGCACATAAATCACGGTTCCACCTCCTTTCTTATCTCTATCTTTTCTATAAACATTGAAGCCATCAATCTCGATGAAGGTAGTGTTGATATCAGATTCCAGCCAGGTTTCAGTCAGACATAGAATGTTATTGAGTCTTCCTTCATCATCATTCCCTATGATTGTGATATCTGAGGTCCTAGGCAGAAGGCTCCCTATGATTGTGATATCTGAGGTCTTGGGCAGAAGGCTCCCTATGATTGTGATATCTGAGGTCCAAGGCAGAAGGCTCCCTATGATTGTGATATCTGAGGTCCTAGGCAGAAGGCTCCCTATGATTGTGATATCTGAGGTCCTAGGCAGAAGGCTCCCCATGATTGTGATATCTGAGGTCCCAGGCAGAAGGCTCCCTATGATTGTGATATCTGAGGTCCTAGTCAGTGTACACTAATTACTAGCTTAGTACTGATGTTCAGCAAATCACTGTTTGAGTTAGTAGAAGGCTAGTAGCTATTTAGTACAATAAGAGAGGTTGATTAGATCATATGCTTATGCTTGGCTTCTTCTAGTCTTAGTAGTATTTTTAGCAGCGGTCACACTTCTGCCGTTTCAAACATTACTTTTAGCGCATGTTTTAAATGTCACTTTTGGGGCAGAGTTGCGGTTTTCCAAATACCCCACTTATGTTGTTCCATGTATCTGCTTTAGCTCAAAGTCTACATTTTTTCAACAGCTTCCAGGTTACCATTGTTAGTCTTTCTAGCAGCTGTTGCATTAATGTTATTCTGATACTTAGATATTTTTACAGAACTCAGGGACTCAGCCTATGGCTTCATCATGTCCTACATGTGATGAATTTATACACTGAGACTTAGATTGCTTCAGTTACTATGTCATTAATAAACATTATAATTACAAGAATTATTAATTATTGATTAAGCTTGTTGCCTTTACAAATGGCAGTTTTGGTAGATTTTTTTTTCTTCAAGTTTGACTTCAATACTATGCTATACCTAATATATTTTCTATCCTTATCCCATGACATCTCAAATGAAGATATTGTTTCACCTATTTGTTATAGGTAATTAATTTATAAACAATGTTATTTTTTCTTAACTTGTTATTTTAATAATAAATGCTAGAAGGGGGTTTCATGGACCAAGAAAATATATTTCCTGTATGTATTTAATCCTTTCGCAGTTTTTTTTATGAATAGCAACTTTTCCGCTGGATTTTTGATTATTTTAGAAAGGTACGGTACTGCAACATACAAAAGAACAATTAAAAATCTTACTAATGTTGAAAAAATACAACAATTTGAATTAAAAAAATGCAAATTAAAAAATCATGATCACCAGCAGTGTGAAGAGGACCAACGGATAAACGACTTTTTCTTTATTCCAGATGTATGAGTGAAAGAGCTTTTTACACTCACAAAATCTATCCATGAGATCCTCCTCATACTGAGCACGACTCTGGATGGCAAAGGTACTATAGTGATGATTCAAGGCATTAAATACGCCCATTGCAAGTACAGAATGAGGATCCCCTCTACCAAAGGAAGCTATCACGCGATTGAAGTCCTGCCAGGCAAGAGATCTCTCTCGCATCAACCGCTGAGGTGGATGAACAGACCACGGCACGGACTGAGCTCCACTGTGAACTAGAACATGAAGATCAACCAACCCCATCTGAATGGACACCAGGTGCATTGAACAACTGTTGACCAATAAGTACATAAATTCCAACTGCCAATCAATATCAAACAGGGACCCTGATATGGCATCATAGTTTCCCTTATGCCACCAGCATGGTACCTTCCTCTCTGAAGAAAGTCAACATCTTGCTCCCATTCCACAATTAAAAGATAGTCGCACACAACAGGAGAGTGCATTTAACGAGGAAACAGGGAGAGCACCTCAACATTGCCCACCCTATCCAACTTGGATGTAAGGAAAAGTTCCAAAATGGAACCACCTGCAAGAAAAGTGCTCTCAGTCACCTACTGTGTCAGACCAACATAGAGAAAACAGTTCAAAAAAGATATCCAACGGGTGTACATATACATCTAGAACATTCTCAAGCGGCCAAGCCAAGGAGGGCAGGTTGAAGTCACCCAAAATTACCACCACACGGTCAGCACAAAAAGAATAGAATTAAACCAAGGGAAACCAAAAATAAGGGAAATCATATGAGAGTTAGCTAATGAAAGGACAATTCATATGAATATAACGCAATACAAAAGAAACTAAAGAAAATGAAAATAAATAAATATGATGAATGAAATTTAAGCAAATCAAGAATCAAAGTAAATAGCAAACCAATAATCAAAAGCTATAACAGAATGAATGCATAAAACCATATGCAAAAAGTAGATGAATAAAAAAATAGGCCACTAAAGTCACAGTTAAGAGCCTTAACCTATAGCAATATTGTGCAGATATATACCAAGATGCAGCCTATAACCAAGTACATTACACTCACCCAGTGCAGTAGTGGTCATGACTAGTAATATCAGATGAGTAGTAGATGTGAATAAGCAAGCAAGCATGAGGGAACACAAGCAGGCATGCATGAAGTGCACAATTAGAGAATGTTATATTCTGCAAGGAATAGAAAGTTATTAATAAAATGAATAATACTTCATGTATGCATTCAACTATACATATATGACCAATTAAAAGCAAGAATATAATGCATCCATACGGCAAACAGATGGCTTGGGGGAATAAGCAAGCTCCCTGTAACAGTGTGATTATACCAACAGATGTCACATGAATTGAAATCATCTGACACCATGTTTTATGAGAGACAGGAGACAACATTTTTTTGTCATTGTTGTGCCTGCATGTAGGTGGTGGGTGTTTCTGTCTCTTGATGTTTTGATGTTAGAGTGGTTGCTGTGTGGGTTAGGTGTGGGTGTGTCCAAGAATGTCGCATTTCCGTGCACTTCTCTGTTGTGCAGTGCGGTGTTCTGGCTTCCTTTTTTTCCCTGTCATTCATACTGTTTGTTCATATGAAAGCCCGAGGTGGGCACAAATTTTGCCTGTTTGTGGGTAGTGGGCTGTTGAAGTTATGGCTGTATGAGTTGTGGTGTGGGTGTGTTGCATCTCCGTGCCACTTCTCTAATGTATGCTGTGCAATGTGCAGTTCAATTTTTATTTCCATTTTTTTCTGTCCTTCATACTGTTTGTTCTTATGATAGCTGATGGGTGTGCACTAATTACAGTCCTTTAACTTGTGTTTTCATAGCTGTTCTCAATGTTAAACAGGCGCGCATGGCTGTGCTGGCCTCCCCCTGCTCTATTGCTCCTCACTGGTTTGTGGTGCTGCTGGAGGTGGCTGTCAAGGTAGAAGGTAAGAGACACACTTGAATTGACACTGTTGTGTCTGTTGCTAGGAATAGTAACTTTTAATAATTGAGGATACTTTTTTTCCCAGGATATCAATACTCTCATTAATATTGATTTCATTGCAATATCTTTGTGAATCTTGGCTCTGAACATTCCAATATGCATATTTACTACACTCACCTCATGCAAATTTTCACCTGCCTTATCAAGCACAGAAAATTGGTTTTCGAACTAGCCACACACTCACCCAGACCTCTTTAGATTATTACATTCTGCTTGCGTTTCATTTTATCCTGTACCTCATTCACCTCTTCACAAGCCACTATGTTCCATTGGGCAGACCTAGCAACATGATCTGGTGAAGCCAGATCAGGAGCACCAAATGTACCTACAAACTAGGCTCTGTGCAGACTGTTTGATGGTCACCAGCATTCAAACCTGCGCATTTAAAGCCCAACTAGCAAAACCCATTGATAGGAAGCAGACATACCCACTGGAGTGCCAATTAAGGATGCAACAAGGTATGGGTATTGGCAGGTATTGGTAAAGTTTGGTGCCAACAGTATGGACAGGTATTGGCAAAATGGTGAAAATTTCTGTATAGGCAAAAAATTGCCCATACCTGTCAATAATTCAAAATATACTCTTTCATAATATTCAAAATGTAGCTATTGTGTACAGTACCATTTTGGCCTCAGATGATTTATGAAAAAGTCAATTATATACAGCATTGATGATACCAGTAAAGTTGTAAGTATGTAAGGATGCATGCAAACTCACACAAGACTAATTAAGTACTTTGAGACAAACTATCATTGAAGTTGTATGCTGCTGCTAAGTAAGTAATGATGTTGGCAGACTGAAGTAAGGCCCTGCTGTCTTTTCACATCAGTTGGCTAACCAAAGACAAAATAAAGTTTCACTACAGAATTATTATTTAGTTGGGTAAAGCAACCCTGGTTAAAAATCAAACACTCAACATAATATGCTGCTGTCATCAGTTGGTAAGCTTCCCCCCTGAATAAAGACAATATTCATCTGCATCATTAGCTAGCTACAAAATTTTCAAGACTTGTGCTCAAAATCAACAAATGTTCTACAAAATGGCAATGCCTATTATTGACCAGCCTAAATAAATTAGCAACATGGTTATTAGGGATGTTCTGAGCTATGAATAATTTTCAAAGGTACATAGTTTCTGAAAGATTTAGACTCACCGACTTTGGTTGGCCCTGTCTGTACTCAACCCAAGGTGGTAACACCAGCGTTCTGTTGAGTCCTTTAGCGAATGCCAAGACACCCAGGAAATGATCAGCCTGGTTTCCAAACCGACCTGGAAGAAAACAAACATTCACAAAATGTAGCAAGTACTTAGCTAGCTCAATTAATATTATAACTAAAATAAAACTTCAGTAGGTAGTTCCTAGACTCCTCTCATGCCCTTACACATGAACAAAAACTTGGCTGTTTTAAGGAAGGGTTCAGTCAAGAAGACCAAGATCAGTGTCAGCAGCAAGACCCAACAGATTACACAGTTTTTTCTCTGCTGCATCATAATCAGCAACAACTGAGGCAACTTTCCACACACCCGTTTTGGGCAACAAAGGGTCGGAAATGTTACTATTTGACTACGGGACTTGGAAGAGCAGGTCTTTGTTAGCAAGTATCAGCTACTTGTAGAGATTCAATATGCACACGTGTGTTCTACAGGTTCCTGATAATTTTGGTTTGGAAAAAATTGATGTTCCACAAACCTTGATGCTGAAGCTGGAGTTTCCATTGGATTAGGGCCAAATTTGGTAATGATACCGGGAATATATTGTTGTTTGTTGCATAAGAAGGATTTCAGAAAGAAATGTAAACATTTGCAGATATATACAAGTATTTTAATGAAAAGTAATTTAATTCAATAAATCACACACATAATGACATCTGGAAGTATAGCTATGACCTAAAATAATGACACCACAGGTTATTTCAAAATGTGTAACTAATTTTATAACACATGGTGACATGTCTAGGCCTAAGTGTTAACTTGTGTGCAACACCTAGGAATGATTTTATCATCATATTATCATATTAAGATAACAATACCTTACCTAGCATGCCTTGTATTTGTGTAAATGCAATTAGTTTGCTCTAGAATTGAAGAAATACATTTTTCCTGGTTTCATCACATTATTTAAGAAAAAAATTGTAAGATTGGCTCATTTACTGATACTTTAGGTTCATAATTAGTTCAAGATGTGAAGTAATGACTTCCAGTAGAGTTAGTTTGCAATTATTGAATAAAAACTTTGTTTCCCATGGTGGAATTGAAAAAAAATTCATCTAACAGTGAAGTATGACAGCAGCAATAGACAAGCATCAAAAAGACCTGCCTGAAATAATATTTAACTTAACATTTCATTTAAGGCAACTGATATATACGAATATAGGCATGTTCTTTCTAGTGGTACTCTCAAACTTTTGATTCACATTTCAATTATTGATAAATGGGGGGTGTGGGGAATCACCCCTAATTAGGGGCCATTGCTCACCGCATGTTCATTGGTCAATAATTTTTTAAATTGATCTCACCTTTGCAGCCTCCCACAGCCCCGGCAGTTCGGCCAATAGGGCATGCGGGCATGGAAGGCAGTACCTGCGCTTAATAGGTCAAACAAAAAACTCTGTAGACAGTCAATAATTGCACAGGATTGTCAAAACATTGAAACAAAACCACAAAATCAAATCTGCTACACCTAGCAAAACTTGTACACCCCCCCCCTCAATTCCTCAGCCTAGGCCCTCTTGAAGCCAAGGAGGGAATTGCACAGCACCACATTAAAGGACAGACTGTTCCAGACCTGAATACAGCAAGAATAAAAGAATCTGCATTTATAGCTGGTCCGACAGCAAGGAACCACCAGCTTGGAAGAATGACCACGTGTGCCAATTAAGTGGAAGCTCGCTCAAACAGAGCAGACAACTCCAAATCCACAGAACAGTGCAAATTATCTTCCAACACTAGTCTAGCCAGTCAGTCTTTGCAGATGAATTTCTCCTTTCTGAGGTTGTGCTGTGTCAATTTGAATTCCCTAATGAATAAGGCCCCTTTTGTTGTTTATATGGTGCAGCGGTGGGATTTGCAGTTGGTGGGCGTGTGCAAGTCATGGTTGACTTTTTTGGTGCCCTTTTCCTCTGTTGATTTGCCAGGGTTTTAGCTGGTGAGAAGGGATGTGGTGGGGGAAGTGAAGAAGCGTGGAGTCTGTTTGTATGTTGCAAACAATTTCAAGTTTTTGCCACTTGAGATGACTTTACCCTATGTTGCTGCCATTTCCCTTCTTAATTATAATGATTTGGTTGTGGTGGCTTACCGCCCACCCTACTACTCAGCTGAGGAGAATGCTAAATTGATTGAATTCTTGCTGGAGTTCTGTGTTGGCAGAGAGGTTATAGTTCTTAGTTATTTTAACTTACCTTCATTGGATTGGTCTACAAGCGTTTAGGATAATTATTTCCCTCTCATTGATTCTCAGTTTCTTGAATGTTTTATTGTTCTTGGACTCACTCCGTGGGTGAGGGAAGGTACTTTTGTTGATTCGGGTAGCATTCTTGATGTGGTAATGACTACGGATTAGGATTGGGTGGTGTCTTCTGTGGCACTTTGCCTTCTCTTCCAGGGTGCCACCTTGCCCCTGTCTTGGTGAAGTATATCTTTCAGATGAATAATGTTGCAGGGGATCCTTGTTTAAAATCAGTTATGTGGTCTTGTGGTGATTACAGGAGCATGAGAGAGGTTTTAGAGGATGTTGACTGGCTTTATGAGTTTCTGTATGGCACTGTGGAGGAGAAATATAGTTTGTTTCAGTCAATTGTCCATTCACTTGTAGATAGGTTTGCTCCCACTCAAGACTCTGCTTCACGACCAAGCAGGTTGCAGGGCCCTCCTAGGGAGCTGATGACCAGTATATCTAGGGCTTGGGTGCAGTACAAGCTTTTGAGGGGGGAGCTTGGTAGGCAGCATAGGGAGGTGTTGGCGTCCTTACAGAGATTTAGAGGGCCTAATTTTCAGTACACAAATTTTTCACACAACAGCCAGTATCTGTACAAGCAGAAATTAGCAGACTAAGTGTTGCTTTGTCTGGCTGCGGTCCTGAGGCGGCTGGTTGCAGTTCTGATGCCAATGGTGGCGGTGTTGCTGTGACTGGTTGGGGTGGTAGTGGTGCTCTCAAACAGGTTGATGGAGCCGCTGGGTCAAACTATCAGAATTTTCTCCCATGCTGAGCTCCAGCAGTATTTCAAATGAATTTAATTTTTTCAAAGTTGGCCATGTAAACATCAACTCACTAGCTTATGAGGTAGATTTTATCTCAAATTTGCTTTTCAATCAGTGTATTCATGTATTGGCTGTTAGTGAGCTGTGGTTGTTGCCTTCCGTTGCATCATCCTTCATTGACATTGCTGGCTACAGTTCTGTCAGGGCAGACATAGATGACACAGCTCAGAAGCATGAATTGCTGCTGTATCTGCATAAGGACATCTTATTTTTGGTGTTTGAGGTGCCCATTCCAAATGTTTGTTGAGTTGTGCACCTAATTGATTTTGACTTATAGATTATGGCTGTTTATCAGCCTCCTTCTTATACAATTTTAGAAAATACTGTCTTGTTGGACTTCTTACTGAACTCTTGCCCTGGCAAGGAAGGAGATGATCATTGTAAGTGATTTCAATTCATCAACAAATGACAGGTCCTTGGACCTAATTGATGGTTACATCCAGCCAATTGACATGCAATTTTTAGACTCATCTCTTGGACTTTTGCAGTGAGTAAGAGAGCCTACTTCCATACTCTGACAATATACTGGATCTTCTTACATTTGAGGATGATTGTGTTTGTGAAATGTTTGTGTTGCCGCTGCTGTCTTGTTGCCAGCATTCTCCTGTTGTGTTGGAGTAAATCTTCAGTAGGGAGGGGCTAGAGCGCGTGGCCCTGGGGGAGAGACGTATTTTGCACAGGGGGAATTATGCCAGAATTTGGGAGGCTTTGTTCCAGATTAACTGAGGGCTAGAACGTAGCTATTCTTCCGTGAGTGAAGATTTTTCCTTTCTTGAGTCAGTCTCGTTGTCCATCATTGATAAGTTCATACCTCTCATGCCTGTTTGTTCTGGCCCCCTATTGGCTATGAGGGTGCCCACCGCTCTTGCTCAAGAGAGATCAAAGGCATGACTTGCATACAGGCGGGTCAGAGGGTCGCAATTCAGGCAGTGCTCGTGAGTTATAACACGTATTTAGTGAGCTAAATAGACACTAAAGAATTTTTTTCATTGACTCCAGGAAGAAGTATGAGTCTAATTTACTAAACAGGCCTGAAAACGGTAAGCTGTTCCATGCGTATGTGAAAAATAAAAAGATTGGTCATCCAGCTGTGGGTCCTCTCCACTTGCCGATGGGTGAGATAGTGCAGGAGCCTGGTAGGATGTGCAAAGTCTTTGCTGCTTCTTTTTTGGGAGTCTTTGTTAGTACAGCTCCAATCCACCCAGCCCCTTTCCAGTTCTTTGTGGGAAGTTTGCCGGATGTTGACTTTCCTAGGTTGGATCCAACGTGTCCTTTCCTGGCCTCCATCCACATCTGCTAAGGAACTGTGATGTTGAGCTCTCCCTCCCTCTTTGATTTTTTAAAAGTCATTGAGGACAGGAATGGTCCCTGAAGCCTGGAGCAAATTGCTGGTTGTACCATTATTCAAGGCCTAGTTCCAAACTGATTCTCTGAATTACAGGCCTGTGAGCTTGACATCGATTTGCTGCATATCGATGGAGAGAATGGTTGTATCACAGTTGACTTGAGTATCTTGGGAGCAATAATATTTTGTCACCTCATCAGTATGGTTATTGGAGAGGCCGTAGCACTGAGGACCAATTGCTGTTGACCATGACAATGTTGGGAGGTGGATTGATGAGAGATATATCGTGGATGTTGTGATGCTGGACTTCTCAAAGGCATTTGATGTGATGAGTCATGCTTTGCTCCTGTCCAAATTGAAATCCTAGGGCATTTGTAATTTTTTACTAGCCTGGATCTCTGCGCTCCTTTCTGGCAGAGTGATGAGCGGTTGTGTGAATGACAGCGTGAGCAGCCCAGTTGCTGTGCCCAAGGGTTTTGTCATGGGGCCGCTGTTGTTTCCGATTATTATTAATCAGATCTCTAGTGGTCTCTCATGCAAGTTCAAAGCATTTGCTGATGACGAAAGTTGTACTCAAGATACTCGTGCAAGGACACCAAGTCTACCGCTCAGGGCGTCCAGTCACTGCCAAGTGGGTTGGATACAGATAATTCAGTTGCACAGTTCTGGAACCTTGGACTGAATCGGGATAAGTGTGTTGTGCTGCACTTAAATAGAGGTCGTATTGATTTTGATGCTTTGGTTCCAGCTAACCAGTACGTCCTGCAGGGCAGAGTCTTGAAGTTTGTCCCTACAAACAGAGACTTGGGTTTCAGTGTAGATACCATTCTCCCATTCCACCATCATGTTTGTGTGGTGGCTGCAAAGGCTGGTGGGTTGGCCAACTGTTTGTTGAGCTCAACTGTTTGCAGGCCACAGGAATTTATGCTGTCCCTATATGTTTCACATATTCATCTTCTATTTGAGTATGCATCCTGTGTTTGGAACACTGGATATTGTGGAGACTGCAGGCTGCTGGAGTCTGTCCAAAGGAGATAGACTAAAACATTGATGGACTATGGGGGTAGTTTAAGGAGCCTGGATTTGTTTTCTATTAAGGGTGGGCTTCTTAGGGCAGACCTGATCAAATATTGGAAAATTTTGCATGGAAAATCAGAGGATTTGCCAACCATGTTTTCATTTGCTCAAAGAGTTGGTACTTGAGGCCATGGGCTGAAGCTGGTGTTTCCTCATTGCTTTTCTGATGCCTGCAGTAGGTCCTTCAGTGCGAGATGTGTTGGTGTGTGGAATGACTTGCCTGCTGACATAGTGCAATTGACAGATATTTACTCGCTATAAGCAAGCCCTTGCTGATCTGATGTATGAGGAATATCTAGATTTTGACTAGGCTGATGAAGTTTAATTCAGTTGTGGGGATGTGTGTGAAAGTATGTATGTATTTTATGTAGTATACAAATACATATATATACATATATATATACATATATATATATATATATATACATATTTGTGTCTTAACGCTCCTGTGCCACATAATAACTGAAATTCAATTTTTTTTTAGTATATTCTATAGGAAGTTTCATGAAATTGAAATTGAAATTGTTCCCGTACCATATACTAACTGCTAGATACTTTGGAATACTGAAATTGAAATTGTTCCCGTACCATATACTAACTGCTTCTTGACAGCGTTCGTTTACGCCCTGTGCTGAAAGCTACTGCTTACCCTGTGCTGAAAGCTACTGATATTGACAAGAGAAGGCGTTTTATTGACAAGAGGAAGAAACATTTTTAATGACAAGAGGAGGTGAAGTGGAGTGAAGCTCTTTTAATTGACCTAAAATCTGTTTTAATGTACTGAAACTTTTTAATGTGGAGTTTTATGGAAAAGAAATAAAATTTGAAAATCATTTACTTAGCAGAAATAAAATTTGAAAATCATTTACTTAGCAGAAATAAAATTTGAAAATTATTGTTACTAAGCAAGAAATATAATTGCTTTGCGGAGAACAATGGTTGGAGCGGGTTGTGCGGTGGTTGGGGGGAGGAGTGTTTTTGTGAAGGGTGACTTGTTGAGGTGCCAAGACAGAAAAGATGGAAGGATGTACAATGTCAAGGTGGTTGACCTACGTGATGGAGGAGTCAAGGTCCACTACGTGGGGTGGGGGAAGTCGGGAGGAGTGGGTGGGGCTTGATTCGGGTCGCCTTGAGAGGACCGATGCCAGGAGTGTGGGCTCCGGTGGCGGTTTGGTGGTGACGGAGCCAGGTGGGCGTGGTGATGCTTCCAGCACTGGCTCGGTGGAGTCAGTGATTCAGGCACTGGAGGAGTTCAGCAGGGGAGAGATTTCGGCCTTGGAGGTGCAGAGGAGGGCAAGTCTGGGGGGGGCCACTCCTCAATGTGACGCGGCTCCCTTGCTGCAGTCTACCCCTGTGGACGCTGGTGCTCCGGAGCGACGCTGCTAGCCGTCG